>OZ017739.1:218887542-219007542 GCA_963969285.1 Odontomyia ornata
AGCTTTGGAAATGCTCATTGAATTTCATAATATTGATTTCTAAACATATTATAAATAATTTTCTTTCTGCAGTTACTACTAATTCAAGAATTTTAAAAAGTCGAATAAGTTGAAACCCTGAATCTTTTTTGGTCAGATACATCATTCTATTATATTTTGTTCCTTTATAACATTCTGTTTCAGGTAAAAAAACTAAAGCAGTGCCCAAGATGCTCATGTAAGGTAGTTCTGAATATTGAGAAGTCCCAGCTAAGGTGGAAATTCAAGCACAACATGTAGTTCACTTTTAAAAAGAATGAACTTTGAAAAGTTATAGCAATATTTCATTGATAAAGAATATGCTATATTTCTTCTTGAAGTTATGACATTTGCGTACTTTTTTAAATCTTTGTGCTTACTTTCGAAGCGGAAGCACCATAAATACTTCAGAGGACCACTTTTTTGAATGATCGTAGGATAGTGAACCAGAAAATGATGCTTAGGCTTCAATGGGCCAAACAAGTTAATGTATAGTTTATGATGCTGGCATATGACATTTCTTAAATTTGTAATATCGTCTTCCGAGAACTCACTCAATAAAACATAATCTATTATCTTAAGTAGATAGCAAAAAAGGTGCCAAAATTTATTATGTATTGGAATTAGGTCGCCAATTAATAAAGTTAAAAAATGTGCAAAATGCCACATTTCTCGTGCAGACATTTACCGCATTTTACCATCCTCAAGCTAATCCCGCCGAGCGAGTCAATCAAGAAGTCAAGAAAATGCTGAGGGCGTACAGTACAGAGAACCACCGGAAGTGGGATATTAACCTGGCTAAAATTGCATGCGCATTACGGACATACACTCATGAGGTTATGAAAGCAACCCCATGTTTCGTCAATTTTGGAAGGGAGATGATAACCGACCCACGACAGTACGAGGCAGGTGGAGCGGAGAATCCAATTCCGGGCATCCAAGAAAAAGCTAGGGCCCTGCAGGCTATACGCGTAGAAATTGCTCAGCGGATGAAGCAGATGGCAGGAAAGGTCACGGCCCGGTACAATCTCCGAAAACGCCCAGCGTCGTTTAAGGAAGGTGACAAGGTTTGGAGGCGAAATTTTGTGCAGTCGGACACCGCTAAATATTTCTCCGCGAAACTAGCTCCAGAATATATAGGGCCATTTGTGGTAGAGAAACAAGTATCAGCGAGCGCCTACAACCTCAGACACATGGATGGGAGAGCTGCAGGCATCTGGCATGCGAAGGACCTCAAAGTGTACGTCTCGTAAAGGTAGAAGCGGATCAACCCAGGGAAGGTCACGGTAACGAAGACACGAGTGAGATACGCATTCTAACACAAGGTGGATCGTAATAGAAATTAGTTTCCCAGGGGTAACGCATGGAAGGAGAACTCGCTTACCTGAGCTTCAATATGTAGGAAAACCGCGAATCAGAAACCAAGGGATAACTGGATAGAATTAGGGCGATCGTGAGTCGAAGTTTAAAATAAGTAGATAGCTAACCTAACTAATTGAAGTGGGTGTTGTTGAACTATCGGTAGTTTTAAGGGAAGTTGAGGTTTTCAGGTTTGGTTCATATTGGTTGGTACTAATAACAGATTGGGTTGAGGGGCCCAGGAGTCTTAGTATTAGTTCTCTTTAGCTAACTTTTTCCTACTTAGTACTCGTAGTCTGGTAGGTGGGCAGACGTGTTAGTGTTAGTTTTCTTTTCTTTAGTCAATACTCGTAGTCTGGTAGGTTGGCGGAGGTCTTAGTATCTTTCTTTTTGCTCAGCACTCATAGTTTTTTTTTTAGGTTGGTGGAGGTCATAATATTAGTTTTCTGCTTCCTTACGTAGTATTCGTAGTCGATTAGGTTAATAGACGTAGTGGTGATAGTTTTTTTTATTAGGTGAGACTGGTGGGCCGTGCTAGCTCAATTGGTGGATCAGGAGACTCGTAACCTCAGGAACGTTGAGTGGTTAGTATCATAGGAGTGTATTTCAGGGAAATCCACTAAAAGTAGGGGGGGAAATGTTACGGATAAAACCAAAGGGCACCAGGATTACCTCACCCCGAACACTATCGTAACACTCGCGTGACTATGTATAGTCAGAAAGCTAAGCCGCACTCGACTAGGGTTTGTTTGCCAGTCCAAATTGTAATCATATTAGTAGTTTAAATACGATTATTGGTAGTCTTAAGCAAACATTGTCATCGAGCGAAGATCATAATCACCGCCTGTTCGAAGTTGGAATGTTCCCCAGATATTTCGAGAAAACCAAAACCTAACAAGATCGAGCCAGATGTTGCCAAGGAGGATTCAGATGATGAGAATTCACTGTCTTGAAAATGCCGATAAAACGCTACAGTTTCTCCGGGAGCAACGAGTACATTTAGAAAACATCGGTTCCCATGATATTGTCGATGGAAACGCATCTCTAAATTTAGAATAAATGTCCGGTTTACGAATCGTTCCAGAGTTACATTGCTACAGAAATGCTAGATGGTGACACCAAATACGATGCTGGTGAAGAGTACAGTCTTCAGGAAGCTGAGAAAGGAGTGATTTCTATTTCGTAGTCCATTCAGGAGACAATCAAAACGGACACTACGTCGCTTACATAAATCCACTGTCAGAAGGAAATTTGGGTAAGTCCGATGATGAAGCCGCTTCATGCTGTACGAAATTTGAAGCCATTGAGCATAATCACGGTGGTTTAGATAATGAAATAACCCTCAAGCTTCCGTGCAAATAACTTATGATGTGAAGATTATTTGGAAACTTCAATACGAAGTGTTGGCAGGTGGCTTAAATCGATTTCATTTATGTCTATTGAGTGTGCTAGACACAGCAGAACAAGAAAAAAAAAACATTTAATAGATGCTGATGTCAATTGACCCGTCTTTAAAATGAGTGGGAATAATGTCTGTCGCGGCCACAGTCGACAGCATATATAATACGATGATAAAATATGATGACGGAGCTTTCCGTTGCATTTAAACGTGATAGTAGATCTATTTTGTTCATTTAACTATAAAATTAATAAATGAAATATGATATATTATAATAATACGATAATAATGATGATGATGATATGCAGATAGTGATCAGACACGAATTACAACTACACCGCTCGGAACGCCGCGGCACCGCTCGAGGGCCGGAAGACAAAACCGATAGAGCTATAGCAGGTAGAATTAACGTAAAATCCAATAACTTAAAAAAACCAGAGAAAACATACAAAACAAAAATTGTTGTGTTGTACATTCGTTCTAGAGGAAGATGATGATAAAAGTTCCAAAGAAGTAAAATTAATAACGAAACAAAAATTAGGATAATAAAGTTATTAAAGATGCAGTAAATCAATGAAATAATGCTAAAACCGATGAGTAATGTAGAAACTAAAGAGCGTACTGATTGAATATCGTAGAATGAAATATGCAAACAAAATGGAAATTACCATGTTCGCAGTGGTAATGTCAATGCAAACGAATTATGAGAATGAGAAATACAGAAAACATTGATAACCAACAACGTAAAGTGTATCTTTGAGTTAGCTTCAGTTTTAGTATTGTAATTTATGTTTTAAGGTGAAATATAACTAGAAATGGAAGGAACAGACAATTTAACGTATAACAAAAAAAAAAGGAAATAAAATGCAAACAGCAATTTATCGTGTACACACACACAAACACAATATTTAGTAAATACAAGACACTTGCAAAGAAGCGAGAAACAAAAAGTAAAGAAAATAAAACACAAAGCTACAAACGCAGAAACGATAGTAAACCGTATGAAAGCAGGAAATAAGAGAAAAAAAGTTTTACATTTTTACGGGAATATATCAGATGTATAATATAATTTATAAAATGTAACCAACCCACATAAATCGTAACACATGTAACCGTGACCCGGACACGCATTAAGTTGAACTTTGGGCTTTTTGGTGATATTCAGCAAAGTCCCAAAGACGTGAGGATTTTCTTTTTTGGAATAATTAAAAAAATATACTGCCGATCGATCACACACTACTAACAATAAAATCAAGAGAAAATTGAAACATAAACACACATCACTGACAGGCCAAACTGTCAGTGAATTACGTTCAGCTGATTCAGTCGAAGTTGGAGTACTCGCCACCAGAGGGGAGCGGCGACCAAGTGGCGGCAAGAAGGTATTACCCCGCTGAAGAGGTGGGTGACCGACGAGCGGAACCATAGCCGTTAGGAGGAGGCTATATAAGCACGCGAGGAATGACGCGCCTCCTCTTTTTGATCTCTTGTATCGTGGGCGACGACGGCAACGGAAAGAACAATCAGCGAGAAAGAAAGTCGAAGCGCAGCGGAATCGTTAAGTGGAAGACAACGGAAGCAGCAGAGCGAAATCCACATTAAGAAGAACATTGTTGGTAAAGCGACGAGCAAGTTTCGATTGGAAAAAAGAAAGGCGACGGAATATACTAGCGAACACGATCGTTGAAGGTGCCCCTTTGTAGGGTTAGAAGTAACGTAAGTTATTTTTTTGATAGAGTGTATCTTTTATTGAGATTATAGTTTCTTTTGAGTTGAATACAAGTGTGGAAAAATTGTAGATATTTGAAATTTATTGGTGTTTAATTAACGTTCAAAGGAAGAAATTTTAGTGCCGTTCAAGACACTAAAGAAGTAAGTTTTTTTTGTTTCAGTTCGCTGTTGTAACGAGTGCGGCTTGGACGGTCAAGTCAAAGTGAAAGTGTCGGGAGGTTGAATAAAGCCCGTGATAGCGGAGGTCATAGTGTTCGGGGGTGGTTTTGTGGTCCACACGAGGGACATCTTGATTGAGAAGTGAAGAATATAGGGTGTTGGTGAAGTGGTGTAGGGGAAGGATTAGAGTAAAGATCGTAGGGTGTTTAGGACTACGGGTAGCGAGGGTATCGGCTGAATACCGTCGAGTGTAATCCGGTTGGTCGCATTCTCGCTTGGCGGCTATTTGAGGCTTTGAGGGAAAAGTGAGTGGCGCTCCACGCCCGTCTTCGGACGAGCTAACCGGGCCCATAAGCCTCGCCGGAGCACCCCAGTTTCCCTGGTAAAAAGTGGGTGTAACAGCGGCACTTACCAAAAAAAATCTTCCGTGAGCGCTTACAAAGACAAGATTCTGAATTTAGTTGATGAACTTAATCAGCTACAAATTCAGGAAATAGGTAGTCAAGTTTCCGCTAACGAGAAGAAAATAATAACGCAAATGGATGACACCTACGCATTGACTGTTTTCAAAAACGGACTAGGTGATCAGCTAAGAAGCACTATTTTCTCGGCAAGACCAAAAAGCTTTGCTGAAGCCGTGTCTCTTGCGCAAGAACTGGAAAATGCAGAGACGCAAACTACCAATAGCGTGATGCATTTTACTAACGGCTCAGATAGAAAAGGTAAAAAGCAAGGCAACCGCTATAAGAAAAATAGAGGTCGAAGATATAATTCAGATAATAATGATGCGAATTACAATCGCAATTATAATAGTAGCAACAACAATGGTGGTAATGGTAATGAAACGAACACTCGTTACCAAAGTAACCAAAACAATAGTAATTATAGAGGTCGTGGACGTAATAGAAGGAACAATGATAGGAATAATTACAATAATGAACGAAGAACTGTACACGTTGTTACCGATCAGGGAAACGTGCAAGGCTCCGGAGAGGATTTTCAGAACCTCCCGGATCAGTAAGTTCAAAACTAGAGAGAAAAATATTTAGAATCACTGAAAACTGTACAAATTTTGTAAGAATCTATAATTGTAATTCAGGTAGATATCTCTTATTTTTAATCGACACTGGAGCAGATGTGTCAATTTGTAAAGAAAATATTCATTTTAACTTAGAGAACACGTTAGATACTTATAATAAAATTAAGTTAACCGGCATTACCAAAGAGATAACTACATCTCTGGGTACAACTAATCTTGACTTAATGATTGGGAATTATAAATTAAAAGAACCATTCCACGTTGTGCAAAGCAATTTTCCAATAAGCACGGATGGAATCATCGGTAGAGACTTAATGGTCCATTATTTATGTAAAATCGATTACGAAACGTTTACAATAACCTTCAACGTGAACGATGAAGATATCATACTACCTATGGACACACGAAAACAGGAACATTCACAGCTAAATATTTCAGCAAGAACTGAGATGATTGTCCCTGTTAATATAGAAGTTTCTGAGGATAGTATTACCTTAACACAGAAATAGAATAGGGTGTTTTTGTAGGAAATACTATCATACCTGCAAAAGGGGTTCGACACGTAAAAATATTGAACACTAATGACGAAGACATCGTCATAAGGAACTTTAATGTTGAAGTAGAACCGTTAAAACACTATAACATTTTTAAGTGGGAAAAACAAAGATATACCAAAGACAGATTCAAGAAACTTATAGAGGTTATGAACAAAGACATTCTCGACAGACCCGCGATGCATAATTTACTTGAGATAATAGAGAATTTTCAAGATGTATTTCATTTGGATGGAGAAAAATTAGAAACAAATAATTTTTACAAACAGAGGTTACAGACCGTAGATAAAAATCCGGTTTATATTAAAAATTATAGATTGCCACAAGCCCAAAATGAAGAGATCCTACAACAAGTTAAGGACCTTGAAACAAATGGCATCATTGAACCATCGATAAGCCCATACAACTCACCTCTTTTGGTAGTACCAAAAAAGAGTGCAGATGGAAAGGCTAAATGGCGACTGGTTGTGGATTTTAGACGACTTAACGACAAAATTGTCAGCGACAAGTTCCCTTTGACGAGACTTGAAGACGTCTTAGACAAGTTGGGTAGAGCAAAATACTTCTCTACGCTGGTTATGACTAGCTCTTTTCATCAAATTGAACTTGAGAAAGAGTCTAGACCATTGACGGCATTCTCCACCAGTGATGGACACTATCAATTTAAAAGATTACCATTCGGATTGAAAATTTCATCAAATAGCTTTCAAAGGATGTTGACTATAGCTCTTAGTGGCCTAAGTCACGAAGCATTCCTGTATGTTGATGACATTATAGTATTCGGTTGCAGCATCAAACATCATAATGACAACCTTCGTAAAGTATTACAAAGACTGCGTCAGCACAATTTAAAATTAAATCCGGAAAAATGCCAATTTTTGAGATCAGAGGTAGTATACCTGGGTCATTCGATAACCAATGAAGGAATCAGGACTGATCCAGCTAAAAATGATACTATCAAAAACTACCCTGTCCCGAAAAATGCAGACGAAGTCCGCAGATTTGTGGCTTTCTGCAATTATTACAGGCGTTTTATTCCTAAATTTGCTGAGACGGCGAAGTGTTTGAATGCTTTACTAAAGAAGAATGCAACATTTAGCTGGACTGAAGAATGTCAAAATGCATACGATACTTTGAAGAGAAAATTGATAGAACCTCCAATCCTTCAATATCCAAATTTTGACAAACCTTTCATATTAACGACTGATGCTTCTAACTACGCGTTGGGCGCAGTCCTATCTCAAGGAGAAATTGGACAAGATTTACCAATTTCTTATGCAAGTAAATCTTTGGCTAAACACGATATTAATAAACCTACTATCGAAAAAGAACTCTTAGCCATACATTGGGGCATAAACTTCTTTAGACCCTACCTCTACGGAAGGAAGTTTGTGGTTGTGACCGATCACAGACCACTGGTATCTTTGTTTACACATAAAAATCCTTCATCGAAACTTACTAGAATTCGTGTTGACCTGTCCGATTATGATTTTTCGATTGTATATAAACAAGGTAGTATGAATACCAATGCTGATGCATTATCAAGGATCGAGCTAGACTCTGATACCTTAAAAGCAATGATACCTCCAGAAAATGATGAAACTGCGAAGAAGAAAATATTAGCTATTACCAGGCAAATGGCCTCTGAAAATGAAAAGAAGATAGTCGGCGACGAGGGCACCCAGACACCGATAGAACTTGATCAACTCTATTGTTGGGATTGCACGAGTTTGTCAGACATCACCGGTATCATGAAATTAAAATTTATTCTGCGCAGAGAAAATAACAGAGAAAATAACAGAGTAAATAACAGAGAAAATAACAGAGAAAATAACAGAGAAAATAACAGAGAAAATAAAGTTTCCATTATACGTACAAAAGATATTATAGAAGTGCACTGTAGCGATATACGAGGTGTGTTCAAAAAATATCGCGAATTTTGTTTTTTTTCAAAAATTATTTATTTATTCATGAATATCTATTTTGTCCCCTTCAAAGTAATCCCCATGAGATATTATACACTTGTACCAACGGTTTTTCCAATCTTCGAAGCACTTCAAAAAATCATTTTTTTTTAGTCTTGTTCAGCTCCTCCGATGCCGTCTTTATCTCGTCAAGCGTAGCGTAACGTCGTCCTTTCATGGGCCTCTTCAGTTTAGGAAACAAGAAAAAGTTACAGGGGGCCAGATCTGGGGAATACGGTGGCTGCGGCATCATTAGTGTGTTGTTTTTGGCCAAAAAGTCGCGCACAAGCAACGATGTGTGAGCAGGGGCGTTATCGTGGTGCAAAAGCCAATTTTTGTTCTCCCACACATCCGGGCGTTTCTGGCGGATTGCTTCGCGCAAATTGCGCATAACTTGCAGGTAATATTCCTTATTGACCGTTCTTCCCTGTGGCAAGAACTCATGATGCACCAAGCCCCTGCAATCGAAGAAAACTGTCAGCAAAACTTTCACATTCGACCGAACTTGGCGCGCCCTTTTTTCGGTCTTGGTTCATGCGGCAGCTTCCATTGAGATGATTGAGCTTTGGTTTCCACGTCATAACCATAAACCCACGATTCGTCACCAGTTATGACCCTCTGGAGCAAATTTGGTTCGTCGCGGACAGAGTTTAACATCTCATTAGCAATGTTCATGCGTTGCTGTATTTGGTCGCAATTGAGAAATTTTGGTACGAATTTCGCGGCGACCCGTCTCATGCCCAAATCGTTGATAAAAATCGAATGGCACGAGCCAATCGATATGTTTAGGTCCTCAGCAACTTCTCTAACGGTGATTCGACGATTGGCCAATACCATTTTCTCCACTTCATTAATTTTTTCGTCTGTTGTTGAAGTGCTCGGGCGTCCGGCACGCTC
This sequence comes from Odontomyia ornata, assembly GCA_963969285.1. Classification (NCBI taxonomy): domain Eukaryota; kingdom Metazoa; phylum Arthropoda; class Insecta; order Diptera; family Stratiomyidae; genus Odontomyia; species Odontomyia ornata. Next base: position 218,896,663 of record OZ017739.1, read on the forward strand.
TTCGTCGTTCACATCTTCTCGGCCTTCTAAAAACATTTTGTACCACCGATAAACGTTGCTTCGGTCCAAGGTAGCTTCTCCGTATGCCACAGTCAACATTCGGAATGCATCTGCGCACTTAATTTCGTTTTTCACACAAAATTTGATACACGTTCTTTGATCCATTTTTTTGAATAAGTAAAAATCGAAGACGATTGAAAACACGTGCAAGTAAAGCAGCTATCACCAATCAAGTGAACATTCAAAATGGCCGAGCTTGTCGGCATAAGTGACAGACATGAGTACCAACATAACGCCACAAAAAAATCGAAATTCGAATATACGTAACCCGCGAACATTCAAAATTCGCGATACTTTTTGAACACACCTCGTAACTGATGCGAAATCCGTTTCCATCAAGAATGCTACCACAAGAGATAAAAATAATGAGACAATTGGCGATAATCCATATCCGAAACTCGTTTCGGTTTTGGAGAAGCTAATTAGATTCGCGAATCAAGAATGTATAAATAAACTCTTATTATCTTGTGAAGACATTATTGTTGAGTCTATAGACAAAGTAATGTTTAAAAGAATATTTAATATGTTGCAACATAAAACAAGTACGCAAAAGAAACTTCGAATCATGATATACAAACCACCAACTAAAGTAACAGATAAAACAAAGCAAAAGAAGCTAATAAAAGAGTACCACAACTCACCGCACGGAGGACATCTTGGGGTTCGCAAGACATTGCTAAAATTAAAACAGCGATATTGTTGGAAAAATATGAACAATATGGTTAACGTTCACATAAGAAATTGTGCAGCATGTCAGACTAATAAACAAGTAAGACATACAAAAGAAAGGATGGTCAAAACTGACACTCCATCAACAAGCTTTGAAACGGTACAAATAGACACCGTAGGTCCATTAAGAATCTCAAATAACTAACGATATATATTAACGTTACAATGCGAATTGACGAAATTTGTAGTTGCTTTCCCTATAGAAAATAAGGAGTCACAAACAATAGCTAAAGGACTAGTAGAAGAATTCATATTAAAATATGGACATTTTAAAATACTCAAATCTGATTTAGGGACCGAGTTTACAAATAAACTAATGGGCGATATATGTGAATTGCTAAAAATAAAGCAAATTTTTTCTACTCCATACCATCACCAAACATTGGGTTCGGTTGAAAGAAACCATCGCGTACTTAACGAGTATATGTACTCTTTTGCTGATGACCAGCAATGGGACACATGGATTCCGTACTACACCTTTGCATATAATACTACACCACATGTAGACACAAATTATACACCATATGAGCTAATTTTTGGAAAACTCTCTTACCTTCCAAATGATTTAATTGAGAACAGGGATAAAGTCTACAATCTTGATGATTATTCAAAAGAGCTAAAGGTTAGATTAAGAACATCCATAACAAAAGCTAGGAACATAATACAGAATGTCAAATCCAAAAGAGTTCAAAATCAAATTTATACAAACCCAATACACATAAACATCGGAGATTTAGTATTAATCAGAAATGAGAATAGAAAGAAACATCAACCTCCTTACAAAGGTCCTTTCAAAGTCATAAACATTGAAAATAGTAATATAATAGTTGATAGTAATGGACTCCATAAAGCAATACCTAAAGATAGAATAAAAGCATATAACGTTGCATCATAATAAAAACATTATAAGACTTACAAGGATAATTAGAACATTTAATTATAAAGAATTACCAAAATTTTTTTTTAAAGCTAAAGAAAAATATGTAAAATAAAATATATATATAGAACAAATTAAAGATATAAGAAAGAGAATATATATATATATATATATATATATATATATATATATATATATATATATATATATATATATATATATATATATATATATATATATATATATATATAGAATAAATTAAAAATAATATAAGAATATATATATAAACATTGAATAATATGTAAATAATAAAATTTTTTTTTTTTAGATTCGTATTAAGATATAGAACTAAGCTCAATATATTAACACTCATCTTGAGGTTAAGGGTGTAATGATATCCGACAATCATTCATTCATTAGAGTGATATTCATTACATTGATACCCGATCAATGTAATGAGTATCACCCAGAACTAAATAGAAACACACGTAATGATATCAACACAAGGTAACAATTCATTCATATATTAAAATGATATTCATCACATTAATACTAAATCAATGTGATGAATATCACCCACATTTCACTTGACCTAATGCAATAAATTTCACTTGACTTCGAAAAGTATCAAGTGAACGTAAACATTAAAATGTAACGAATGTAACATGGATCTCACCATAGAAATACATTCACTGATAACGTGTGAATGAAATCTCGTATTCCCTTTGGCACGCGACGATTGAACGTATGGGCTAGTAAAGATGATTCACGTATATTGCTTGAGGTGTGAACTGAAGTGGTGTTCCCTTTGACACACGACACTTGAGTTTATGGTCAAGTAATAATGAATCATGTGAGTTCATATGCATGATATTTTGTATACTCGAACGTGTCGTCGTTCTGAGTAATAAATTAAGAATTGGGTCATCTTAGTAATAATGTATGACCAATAAATTGCATATTTTTGTTTAGCTTGTAAGAAACGAAATTGTATGTAAACCAAAGGAGTTATGAAAAATATATCAATTATTGATCATACGCGTTAAAAGGAGTTTCTTTAAACGAATCGCTGCGAGTTTGTAGCGAATATAAACTATTTACTTTGCTGCTAATTGTAGCAAGTTAAAGTTTAAAATTTAGTAACCATGGCGTTAATGAAATTAAAGATTCCACGCCAGAAATCTCTGCGGCCTAGCCGCTTGGATAAGTAGGTACCCTACCAGTTCTGGATTTTATATTAGAAATTTATATCTTGTTCTAGAGAGGAACGAGATAAAATATATCCGATAAAACCAGACATATTTTATTAATATTGTTTGGTCCTGCTTTTGACTTATACTCTGGTGGCTTACCATCATTGTATGACTGGTAAGGTCAAATGATATTAGAGTCCCTATGTGTGTTCGGAAGTTATTATCCCAACACCTTATTTGCGGAGGATTTTGATCTGCACCCCAAACCAAGCAGTGCCTAAGTGTCACACTACATGGATTTTGATTTCATGTGATTGGCTGCTTAGCTAATCCATGAATATCCATGACAAGACACGCGCTACTTGTGGGTCAGAATTCAACCCTGGGCTGCCAAGTGGTAACTTGTGAAAACTTGCGGCTGAAGGAGCACTTCTGAACCCTGATTCTTATCTTATCACAAGAGAGTAGTCCCTGTGACGCCTCAGGAGGAGTGTACCATTGGAGTCCTTGCCTGTGATGAGAAGTGAAATGGAAAGACCAAATTCTTTTTTTTTGATAACGTAATTTTTGATACATAATTAAACTTTTTTCATACCTTTTGTATTTTTTGTGAGGAGTTTTTATAGTTCGCTACTTTCGGCCACTTTTCGTATTTTTGTCTTGTTAATTTAATTTAAATTTTATTTATAGCTTCATTTTAGCATTCATTTTAACCCATTTTTGTCCAATTAGATTCAAATTTTTAGGGAAGCATAATGGACCTTCCAAATGCATGCCGACTCTGCCCAGAAATGTACTCACTGGGCAAGTGTATGGTCGACGAAGCAAGGAGACTGGGTGTTGTCGATTTTCTGATGGAGCACATCAATATTAACATTGTTTTTGGAGATGGCTCACCAGACCAAATCTGCGGTGACTGTTACACTGAAGTGGAACGTATATACGTCTTCATACGTCGCTGTAAAGAAACCGAGTCAACACTACAACGACTCAAATCGGCACGGCAACCTCAGGAACCAACCATGAACCGGCCGACACAGACCCGGAGAGCAGACTACCATCCGTCTGATGATCTGGATCCAGCATCTCGATATAGGCCGTGGGATTCCTGGGATCTTCCACCTCGACTCAGCGAAGTAGCACCACCAACTCTACGTCCAATGGCTCCGCCGGAAGAACCTTATAAGTTGAAGCCAAAACATATTCCCAGCATCGTCCAGGGCTGGAATCTGATTTTAGCGGGGAGCCTAACAGCCTGAACGTAGAACTGTTCATTGGTCGGGTGGAGTCATTGGTCGGGTGGAGCCCTTGGTCGAAGAAATGTTAGCAGGCGACCACACGGCGCTGGAAGGATACTTGCCGATGCTGTTCAGGGGGGAAGCGCTCGAGTCCTACTGGTAGATACATTCGGCCCCACCATCAATACGCTGGTCACGGCTGAAGGAGGTACTCCGCATGGAGTATCCTACGATCGATATGGATGAAAGCGTCCTGGACAAGATCCATGCCAGATGGCAATGCCCGGACGAGCTCTTTTATCAATATCGAGCCAACATCCTTCGGCTAAACGACCAGTTGTCAGAGCCGATGTCATCCACCTAACTGCTGCGGGTGTTGAAGCGCAACCTAAGGCCGGAACTTCGTCGCCATATCGCGGACTCAGGTCCGCAGAGTATGGGAGCATTGCTAAGGACCATGAGTCGACTGGAGGGGGTTGAGGAAGACCTCCGGGAATGGAGGACGGGTCCTCAGCGTTGAATCGCAGAAGTGGCACCAGATTATACCACCACTAATCTGGAAGAAAATAGGGAGTTGGTCCAGATTGCTGTAGCAGCGGTGGGGAACCTCACGACCTACTGGAACTGCAAACAAACCGGAGACCGTTTTATTGCATGTTGAGCAGAGCCTATGGTTTTCTCCTACGGTTGAGGTAAGCCGGACACCTATTTTCTGCGCTGCCCAGATTTTGCCGCTCTAAAAACGGCCGAACGAGTACCCAACCACCACAGCGGTACTACAAAACGCCGCAGTAGTTCCCCAGCCAGCTGCCAACCCAAACAACCCTGATGATAACCCACCAGCCATGACCACTATGACTGCGGATGTTCCCTTTCTTCCAGAGGCCGCGCCCACAACAGTATTGACGCAACCACCGCAGTCACTGCCTGAAGAACATAGCTCCAAATACGCATACTAAAACCATATCATGTTCGACTGCAGGTATATCGGGTGCCTCGAGAGCGAATATTTCTTTCCGAAGAGGTCACCTCTCGCCCGCGCAAAACAAAATGGTCAACCCGTCGTTGGCGGAGTTTCCGCAAGAGAGTGCGCACCTGCCATCAAACATTAAACTTTTGTAACATCTCGGAGGTTTCTGAGAATGATACCAGACCTTACCACCCAATCAAAGTGTTGGGCGAAATCACGATTGCACTGATTGACACGGGTGCCAGTATCAGTTTTCTTGCCTCGAGCCTTGGCTCGAAGGTACTCCACCAACATCCTACCTTGATTAAGCCCTGGCGATCTGAAATCGGTACAGCTGATGGCACCAAATATCCTATCCAAGGTAGACTGACAACACCCATGACGTTCAGAGGCCAAACGAAGGATATTACTTTCTATATTATCCCGTCACTGACTCAGAACGTCTACCTTGCCGTCGATTTCATCCTTCGATTTGTATTGGCCTCAGATTTATTCACAGATTTGTCTTCAAATACTATATATGTTAACGAACTCGATTCTATACCCGATCGGCATGAACTGACACCTAACCAACGACAACGCCTGGAAGCATCCATCGCTGCTTTTCCATCTTACGCTACGCAAGGCCTTGGCCGCACCACCCTGGTCTCACATGTCATCGATGTTGGCAATAATAAGCCAATTAAGCAGAGACACTATGCCATCTCACCGGCCATGGACAAATTAGTGTATGCAGAGTTGGATAGGATGCTCGAGTTGGGGGTTATAGAGGTCCCAAAGTGCCTGGTCCTCACCGGTAACCATGACGGTGAAGCCAGGTAAAGTCTGTCTTCGTCTAGATGTCCGGAAGCGAAACGCCGTGACCATCAAAGACGCTAACCCTATTCCGCTCATCGATGGGATATTAGGGAGACTGCCGAAAGCTAATTATATTACCAGTATCGACCTAAAAGACGCCTTCTGGCAAATTCCACTCGATGAGGGGTCAAGGGATAAGACCACCTTCACAGTGCTGGGACGACCATTATACCAGTTCGTCATAATGCCTTTTGACCTGTGTAACGCACCGCAAATGATGACCCGGCTGATAGACAAAATCATCCCACCTCATCTGAAACACCAAGTGTTCGTGTACCTGGATGATCTTCTACTCATCATGGAAACATTCGATCAACACCTCTTACTCCTGCGAGAAGTAGCCCTGCACATCAGTAAGGCGGGACTCACCATCAATGTACAAAAAAAGTAAGTTTGTCATGAGCGAAGTCCAATACCTAGGACATGTCATCGGACATGGCACCATCAAAACGGATCCAGACAAAGCTCGTGCGATTGATGAGTTCCCCTTACCAAAAACAGTTAAGCAGGTACGACGTTTCCTTGGTGTGTGCGGTTGGTACTGAAGGTTCGTTCGGAATTATGGCACAGCGCCCCTGTCAGACATGCTGCGGAAAGGGAAGTTCATTTGGACCGAGCTCAGCCGAAAGGCATTTGAAGAGCTAAAACAAGCCTTAACATCAGCTCTGGTCTTGCACAGCCCCGACTTTGAGAAGCCTTTCTCCATTCATTGTGACGAAAGTCAACATGGAGTAAGAGCCGTGCTGGTGCAATTGACCGATGAGGGAGAAGAAGCTCCCACTGCCTTCATATCCAATAAGCTGAACTCGGCCCAAAGGAACTATACCGTATCCGAGCAGGAATGTTCAGCAGCGGTGATGGCTGTGAAGAAATTCCGAGCTTATATCGAGGGCCACCAGTTCGAGATCATCACAGACCACGCTATGCTACAATGGTTGATGAACCAAGCCAACTTACATGGACGCCTGGCTCGATGGGCTCTTAAACTGCAAGGGTTGAAGTTTACCATCAAACATTGGAAAGGGACCCAGAACATCGTACCCGATACTCTCTTGCGAATGTTTTCACCAGAGGGAGCCGAATTGACAGTGAATGACGAGGACCCCATCTAGATAGATTTGGACAGCCCACATTTCGAATCAGACAGCTACAAAGAGTTGAGGCAAACCATCGTGACCCAACAATCACAGTTGCCTGATTTGAAAGTGATAGACGGCTACGTGTATGGACGAAATGAATACGCCACTGGTGATCATGGCAGGAAGAAGAGTCCTGGAAACTCTGGGTACCGGAGGAAATGACACAACATCTGATCCTCTACGCATATGACGATCCTTTAAGTGCCCACGGAGTTTACGGTCGGACGCTCCGGTGACTTAAGAAATACTTCTTCTGGCCTAAAATGGCATCCCAGGTCAAAGACTACGTGAGCGCTTGTGAGACCTGTAAAGGCACTAAAGCGCCCAACCAGCCTCTTCGACCTCCTATTGGTCAACTCAACGTCCCAGAACGCGTATTGTAACGTCTGTACATGGATCTACTCGGTCCATATCCTCGATCATCCATGGGACACATCGGAGCTATCGTTGTTTCAGACCAGCTCTCAAAATTCCCACTGGTGGAACCTATTCGTAAGTTCACGACTCCATCCATCGTGAAATTTCTAGAGACGGGTATTCCACGTGTCCGGGGTTCCAGAAAGTGTGTACTTGGATAACGGAGTGCAGTTTCGATCTCGGCAGTTTAAGGGCCTACTCGAACAGCACGGCGTCGAACACCAACTGACGCCCATATACTCTCCTCTGTCTCACGCATCTGAACGTTTGCATCGCACACTGTTAACCGCGATCCGTTCTTATGTTCACCCAACTCAGAAAGATTCAGACCGCAGATTGTTCGCCATCACATGCGCTCTGCGGTCATCTTATAATTCCGTCACCGATGTCTCAACTCACTTTGCCGCCTTTGGACAGCACATGATTTGCCATGGTAAATCATACAGGCTACTACGGCAATTGAAGTATTTGGGAGATTCCGTCGTTACGGTGGAGCCCCACAAGCGTTTAAGAGACCTCCGCCAACAGATCGAATGGAAGATAAGGGCCGCAGGACGTGCAAATGAGGCGCAGTACAACCTCAGGTCACGACCTTCCAATTTCAAAGAAGGAAATGAGGTTTTCCGGCGCAATTTTCGCCAAAGTGATCCCGCTGGGCATTACAATGCCAGGCTGGACCGGCGCTTCCTGAAAAGCCGCAAACAGAAGGTGGTAGGACCCAGTCGTTACCTGTTAACTGACCTATCGGGGAAAGAAGTCGTGGTGTACCACGCAAAATACACTCATAGCAAAACTTAAATTTACGTGTCAGTCTGTCCGTCCGTCAATTGTTTTTTTATTATTCGTCACTCCGCATTCCGATGCCAAAGACAACCGATGCTATAATGGAAGACCCTTCAGCTCCTTTTTCGCAATCCTCGTCACCTTGAGATTGCGAGAACATTAGCTGCCCTGTAGTAATCCAGCAGTCACACAATCAAACTGCTTGGAAACCTTCCTATCTCCTACTTGGAGTTTTGTGGCAGATTGGAAAGAAAAAACTGTAATTGATGTCATTTGCGATAGCTTTCGTAACAAATTAAAAGTTTCGTTTCCCTACTATAGTTAAAAATTCTTCATTTTTCTTAAATTTCTTTACCTCACATAGCAAATTTCCCAACTTCATTTTAATTTTTCTACGTTCATTAAATTTTATTTTAAAAATTTCCAATCTGCATGTAAAATTCTGGGTTTGCGGAACGCTGATGTATTACTCCTCAAGGTGTAGTACATCACGGAAGAGAAGAAACGAAGCGGTGGAAATCAGCTGAGGCGATGCACCGTAGGCACGGGATGAGAAAGCAAAGAGAAGTTTTTTGGACGGATGAAAACGTGAAAAGGAGGAAGATGGTGGACGTCGTCTCGAGCGGATGGTCGACGGTCGGCGCGTGGAGATCTGAAATACGAGGACGATAAGAAAATCGATGAAAAATATTTTCGCGCTTCGGGGAAAATTTGAAAAGTGATATTGATCCGATTGTGCACTAAAGTGACTTCATGCCTAAAAGTTTGGAAAAATGTGTAGAAAGGTTTAGACTGCGTGATTACCGGACAAACTACGCGTTATTAAATAAGGCTTTGTGTGTCACGTAAACGTGGAAGTCGGGATATAAGTTCCAAAATTAGAGAAATGTGGACGGAAATTAATCTTATCACCGGCGGCTGTGTTGTTTGCATATTGATTGGGAGCCGGTTACATTAATTGCCTTGCCAAGTAACGGGTTTGACAGGGAGGACATCTTAAACATAATAGAAAAACAAGAACGCGACAAGTTCCGCGCAAGTATACGTAACGCAGTCACCAATACAGCGAGTGACATCGATATGGGAAAAATGAGAGAAAGGGCGAGTGCCGTCATTCTGGTGCAATATAGGATCTTAGCACTGCAATCACATTGTAAGTACCGATAGCAGGCATATAAAATCCAAATCAACGGGCTCTACAATCAAGCCAATCCGAGTGGAGTTTATCGTCGCGTGTAGCCACATCAAGTCGACGTATAGCCGACGGAACTGATAACGAATCCCATATGACTCGTACCCGGTCGCTTGATACAGCACTTTCATTGTGCAATCATTTTTTGTTTTGATTGAAAGTGCGAGTGCCACCACGGCTAGTGCCAATACGAAAAATTCAACCTAGGCTGAAAGTAGTTCTGCTAGGATACGTGAGGCCCCAAAACGTAAAACTCGTTAAGTCACTCATGGTATAACGGTTGTGAAGAAAACCTCGAAATTAGCTGTACAGGGTCAACGAAAGTTGTGCCCAACACCGGAACTTGATAAAAGATGAAATAACTGATGAAGAGTAGGAAGAGGATTTGATTTGGTTTGAATTCAAATTAGAATTTATTTTGAAATGGGTGTGAACACTTGAATTTTTTTAGAAAGATTAACTAAAATGAGCATTGTGGTGTTTGCGCAGATTCTGTGGCAAGAAGTGATGAAAAAGAGCCGAAAAAGCCACAAGCATCAAGTTTCGACTATTTTATGTTTTAATGACATCGTGAACTAAAATCTATTGTTTGTTTCGTGTTAATTTGCATTTGGGTTTTAAATTAACATTTTCAACAGTTACATTGTCGCGAAAAATTTAAAAACTTATCATCATAACACTTTCTTTTACAAAATTAAAAGTAAACTTTGCAAATCTGCGATTATTGGTTGAAAAACATTCGTCAGTTTTCACCAATTTCCATTAAGTCGCGAGTCCAAAATCCGCCTCAGATAGTGAAAACTTAGCACGTGCACCACCGATATCACGACAAAAGCGCAAGGGGAAAAGGAGAAATAAATAAAAGTTGTTGCTGGTTTTTAAACCCAAGCATTTCTGGTAATGAAAAACGAGTATCTTCGACGTTGCGCCTTCAGCTGGTTTATTGACTTCTGATAGAAGCAAAGTGACCTGATGACATCGATTTGAAATTTATATGGACATAAGCAAAATGTTAACAAGCTCTTTTACATCATCCATCCAAGTTAATCCAAGTACTCGCATTGGTGCTTGAGCGTGGTGACGGCAGCTGTAGAATACGGGACTTGGAGACAACACAAAGGCAGCTGTTATCCGATTAGGTCTCATGGAACTGATCAAATTTGTTGATGTTTTCTACCCGGGGAGTAAACTGTCTAAATTCTTTGAAAGCTGCTGTGTAGCTGATTTAATTACAACTTGTTATGGTGGCAGAAATCATAATGTATCAGAAGCGTTTGTTAAAACAGGAAAATCAATTAAAGAACTGGAAGCAATTCACGAAATTTGTTCTGGCAATTTTGAAGCTTGTGGTCTTATCAACTGTATACGCAATCATCCGGAACTCATGCAAGCTCGGATGCAATCTTATCTTTTGATTATATTTCTTATAACTTTTTTTTGCTTCGGTTTCATACACTCTCTTCATCTATGCATGTAGATAACATCATTTATAAATATGTTCTTTAAATTACCCAAATCATTGAATTAGTTTCAAAAACTTTTTCCTATTCGATCTATTGTTCTATCAGTTAGTTAGTTGGTGTAACGCATGTGTTTTGTTTATCTGTAATTCATTTCTTCTGCATGCTGGTATGGTTTGTAGGAAAATCAGTTTTTATGCTAGGTTTTCATATGTTTTAAATTTGAATAACAGCGTACAAAATTTATGAAAATGTTAAGATTTAAACATTCTATATCTTGTCAAGCTTGTCGGGCAAGCTTTAACCTTCTTCTTGTTTCAGGGATTCTTGCTGGTTGAGTGCCCTCGAGCAAGGTGCCTTTTTATGGCATAGAGTAATGTGATTCGCTCACATAACTCTATGATATGAATTGGTCACCGGTATATTTCTTTTCGGATGGGAAGGCTCATACATGTTATGTTGTATAAGTTTTCCACTCAGAAGGGAAATATATGGCCACTGCAACGTTTATGGATCTTGATCGGGTTGGGTGGGTGCGAGGGGACACCACCATCATCCGGTTGTCCCACTCTTATTTGTGGGCCATGAGAATCGTCGGGCAATGACGAGGTTTCCCTAAGTCCGTCTGTCTTTACTTGTTCAACTTGTTCTCGGAACCAGTCATTTTCCCTTTTGGCTGTTACCTACAATTTTTCGACTTCGGTCACCCATTCTTTGAGACCCAAGAATTTGTGAATGCGAAATTCTTTTGTAAGGGGTCCTTATGTTGGGGGAATGAACCCGCCCCACGACACCACAATGCTAGCCTGCCAGCGCATTCACGCGTCCCCAGACAAGGGCATTCTCGGCGGATATCAACATCTTCCTTCGCCGAGGCAGCAGACCATCGCGGCAGTCCTTCACGGACCTTTAATATGTCCTATTCACTAGAAAATGGCCCCCAACGTGGGGCCCGAAACATCCGGCTGCATCATCAGTCGTGAGCACGAGACAGACCATCGTCTCTAGGTGTCCCTAGAAGGTGTCAAAATTATTGGCGGGTAGGTGGCTATTTAAGGGTTTTGCACTAATCGTGCCCCAGCAATGTAGTATCTTCCGGACGTGTGTTACCCTCGGACATCAATATTGTTTGGTCCTGCTTTTGACTTATACTCTGGTGGCTTACCATCATTGTATGACTGGTAAGGTCAAATGATATTAGAGTCCCCATGTGTGTTCCGAAGTTATTATCCCAACACCTCATTTGCGGAGGATTCTGATCTGCACCCCAAACCAAGCAGTGCCAAAGTGTCACACTACATGGATTTTGATTTCATGTGATTGGCTGCTTAGCTAATCCATGAATATCCATAACAAGACACGCGCTACTTGTGGGTCAGAATTCAACCCTGGGCTGCCAAGTAGTAACTTGTAAAAACTTGCGGCTGAAGGAGCACTTCTGAACCCTGATTCTTATCTTATCGCAAGAGAGTAATCCCTGTGACGCCTCAGGAGGAGTGTACCATTGGTGTCCTTGCCTGTGATGAGAAGTGAAATGGAAAGACCAAATTCTTTTTGTTTGATAACGTAATTTTTGATACATAATTAAACTTTTTTCATACCTTTTGTATTTTTTGTGAGGAGTTCTTATAGTTCGCTACTTTCGGCCACTTTTCGTATTTTTGTCTTGTTAATTTAATGTAAATTTTATTTATAGCTTCATTTTAGCATTTATTTTACCCATTTTTGTCCAATTAGATTCAAATTTTTAGGGGAGCATAATGGACCTTCCAAATGCATGCCGACTCTGCCCAGAAATGTACTCACTGGGCGAGTGTATGGTCGACGAAGCAAGGAGACTGGGTGTTGTCGATTTTCTGATAGAGGACATCAATATTAACATTGTTTTTGGAGATGGCTCACCAGACCAAATCTGCGGTGACTGTTACACTGAAGTGGAACGTATATACGTCTTCATACGTCGCTGTAAAGAAACCGAGTCAACACTACAACGACTCAAATCGGCACGGCAACCTCAGGAACCAACCATGAACCGGCCGACACAGACCCGGAGAGCAGACTACCATCCGTCTGATGATACGGATCCAGCATCTCGATATAGGCCGTGGGATTCCTGGGATCTTCCACCTTGACCCAGCGAAGTACCACCACCAACTCTACGTCCAATGGCTCCGCCGAAAGAACCTTATAAGTTGAAGCCAAAACATATTCCCAGCATCGTCCAGGGCTGGAATCTGATTTTAGCGGGGAGCCTAACAGCCCGAACGTAGAACTGTTCATTGGTTGGGTGGAGTCCTTGGTCGAAGAAATGTTAGCAGGCGACCACACGGCGCTGGAAGGATACTTGCCGATGCTGTTCAGGGGGGAAGCGCTCGAGTCCTACTGGTAGATATATTCGGCCCCACCATCAATACGCTGGTCACGGCTGAAGGAGGTTCTCCGCATGGAGTATCCTACGATCGATATGGATGAAAGGGTCCTGGACAAGATCCATGCCAGATGGCAATGTCCGGACGAGCCCTTTCATCAATATCGAGCCGACATCCTTCGGCTGAACGACCAGTTGTCAGAGCCGATGTCATCCACCTAACTGCTGCGGGTGTTGAAGCGCAACCTAAGGCCGGAACTTCGTCGCCATATCGCGGACTCAGGTCCGCAGAGTATGGGAGCATTGCTAAGGACCATGAGTCGACTGGAGGGGGTTGAGGAAGACCTCCGGGAATGGAGGACGGGTCCTCAGCGTTGAATCGCAGAAGTGGCACCAGATTATACCACCACTAATCTGGAAGAAAATAGGGAGTTGGTCCAGATTGCTGTAGCAGCGGTGGGGAACCTCACGACCTACTGGAACTGCAAACAAACCGGAGACCGTTTTATTGCATGTTGAGCAGAGCCTATGGTTTTCTCCTACGGTTGAGGTAAGCCGGACACCTATTTTCTGCGCTGCCCAGATTTTGCCGCTCTAAAAACGGCCGAACGAGTACCCAACCACCACAGCGGTACTACAAAACGCCGCAGTAGTTCCCCAGCCAGCTGCCAACCCAAACAACCCTGATGATAACCCACCAGCCATGACCACTATGACTGCGGATGTTCCCTTTCTTCCAGAGGCCGCGCCCACAACAGTATTGACGCAACCACCGCAGTCACTGCCTGAAGAACATAGCTCCAAATACGCATACTAAAACCATATCATGTTCGACTGCAGGTATATCGGGTGCCTCGAGAGCGAATATTTCTTTCCGAAGAGGTCACCTCTCGCCCGCGCAAAACAAAATGGTCAACCCGTCGTTGGCGGAGTTTCCGCAAGAGAGTGCGCACCTGCCATCAAACATTAAACTTTTGTAACATCTCGGAGGTTTCTGAGAATGATACCAGACCTTACCACCCAATCAAAGTGTTGGGCGAAATCACGATTGCACTGATTGACACGGGTGCCAGTATCAGTTTTCTTGCCTCGAGCCTTGGCTCGAAGGTACTCCATCAACATCCTACCTTGATTAAGCCCTGGCGATCTGAAATCAGTACAGCTGATGGCACCAAACATCCTATCCAAGGTAGACTGACAACACCCATGACGTTCAGAGGCCAAACGAAGGATATTACTTTCTATATTATCCCGTCACTGACTCAGAACGTCTACCTTGCCGTCGATTTCATCCTTCGATTTGTATTGGCCTCAGATTTATTCACAGATTTGTCTTCAAATACTATATATGTTAACGAACTCGATTCTATACCCGATCGGCATGAACTGACACCTAACCAACGACAACGCCTGGAAGCATCCATCGCTGCTTTTCCATCTTACGCTACGCAAGGCCTTGGCCGCACCACCCTGGTCTCACATGTCATCGATGTTGGCAATAATAAGCCAATTAAGCAGAGACACTATGCCATCTCACCGGCCATGGACAAATTAGTGTATGCAGAGTTGGATAGGATGCTCGAGTTGGGGGTAATAGAGGAGTCCCAAAGTGCCTGGCCCTCACCGGTAAGCTTGGTGGTGAAGCCAGGTAAAGTCTGTTTTCGTCTAGATGCCCGGAAGAGAGACGCCGTGACCATCAAAGACGCTTACCCTATTCCGCTCATCGATGGGATATTAGGGAGACTGCCGAAAGCTAATTATATTATCAGTATCGACCTAAAAGACGCCTTCTGGCAAATTCCACTCGATGAGGGGTCAAGGGATAAGACCACCTTCACAGTGCTGGGACGACCATTATACCAGTTCGTCATAATGCCCTTTGACCTGTGTAACGCACCGCAAACGATGACCCGGCTGATAGACATAATTATCCCACCTCATCTGAAACACCAAGTGTTCGTGTACCTGGATGATCTTCTACTCATCATGGAAACGTTCGATCAACACCTCTTACTCCTGCGAGAAGTAGCCCTGCACATCAGTAAGGCGGGACTCACCATCAATGTACAAAAAAGTAAGTTTGTCATCGGACATGGCACCATCAAAACGGATCCAGACAAAGCTCGTGCAATTGATGAGTTCCCCTTACCAAAAACAGTTAAGCAGCAACGACGTTTCCTTGGTGTGTGCGGTTGATACTGAAGGTTCGTTCGGAATTATGCCACAGCGCCCCTGTCAGACATGTTGCGGAAATGGTAGTTCATTTGGACCGAGCTCAGTCGAAAGGCATTTGAAGAGCTAAAACAAGCCTTAACATCAGCTCCGGTCTTGCACAGCCCCGACTTTGAGAAGCCTTTCTCCATTCATTGTGACGAAAGTCAACATGGAGTAAGAGCCGTGCTGGTGCAATTGACCGATGAGGGAGAAGAAGCTCCCACTGCCTTCATATCCAATAAGCTGAACTCGGCCCAAAGGAACTATACCGTATCCGAGCAGGAATGTTCAGCAGCGGTGATGGCTGTGAAGAAATTCCGAGCTTATATCGAGGGCCACCAGTTCGAGATCAGCACAGACCACGCTTCGCTACAATGGTTGATGAACCAAGCCGACTTACATGGACGCCTGGCTCGCTGGGCTCTTAAACTGCAAGGGTTGAAGTTTACCATCAAACATTGGAAAGGGACCCAGAACATCGTACCCGATACTCTCTTGCGAATGTTTTCACCAGAGGGAGCCGAATTGACAGTGAATGACGAGGACCCCATCTAGATAGATTTGGACAGCCCACATTTCGAATCAGACAGCTACAAAGAGTTGAGGCAAACCATCGTGACCCAACAATCACAGTTGCCTGATTTGAAAGTGATAGACGGCTACGTGTATAGACGAAATGAATACGCCACTGGTGATCATGGCAGGAAGAAGATTCCTGGAAACTCTGGGTACCGGAGGAAATGATACAACATCTGATCCTCTACGCATATGACGATCCTTTAAGTGCCCACGGAGTTTACGGTCGGACGCTCCGGTGACTTAAGAAATACTTCTTCTGGCCTAAAATGGCATCCCAGGTCAAAGACTACGTGAGCGCTTGTGAGACCTGTAAAGGCACTAAAGCGCCCAACCAGCCTCTTTGACCTTCTATTGGTCAACTCAACGTCCCAGAACGCGTATTGTAACGTCTGTACATGGATCTACTCGGTCCATATCCTCGATCATCCATGGGACACATCGGAGCTATCGTTGTTTCAGACCAGCTCTCAAAATTCCCACTGGTGGAACCTATTCGTAAGTTCACGACTCCATCCATCGTGAAATTTCTAGAGACGGGTATTCCACGTGTCCGGGGTTCCAGAAAGTGTGTACTTGGATAACGGAGTGCAGTTCCAATCTCGGCAGTTTAAGGGCCTACTCGAACAGCACGGCGTCGAACACCAACTGACGCCCATATACTCTCCTCAGTCTAACGCATCTGAGCGTTTGCATCGCACACTGTTAACCGCGATCCGTTCTTATGTTCACCCAACTCAGAAAGATTCAGACCGCAGATTGTCCGCCATCACATGCGCTCTGCGGTCATCTTATAATTCCGTCACCGATGTCTCAACTCACTTTGCCGCCTTTGGACAGCACATGATTTGCCATGGTAAATCATACAGGCTACTACGGCAATTGAAGTGTTTGGGAGATTCCGTCGTTACGGTGGAGCCCCACGAGCGTTTAAGAGACCTCCGCCAACAGATCGAATGGAAGATAAGGGCCGCAGGACGTGCAAATGAGGCGCAGTACAACCTCAGGTCACGACCTTCCAATTTCAAAGAAGGAAATGAGGTTTTCCGGCGCAATTTTCGCCAAAGTGATCCCGCTGGGCATTACAATGCCAGGCTGGACCGGCGCTTCCTGAAAAGCCGCAAACAGAAGGTGGTAGGACCCAGTCGTTACCTGTTAACTGACCTATCGGGGAAAGAAGTCGTGGTGTACCACGCAAAATACCTGGGCCGATAATTACATATCTACGTCTGTTTTCTCCGTCCGTACTCAGCTTCAACCACACGCAGTTGACACACTCATAGCAAAACTTAAATTTACGTGTCAGTCTGTCCGTCCGTCAATTGTTTTTTTATTATTCGTCACTCCGCATTCCGATGCCAAAGACAACCGATGCTATAATGAAAGATCCTTCAGCTCCTTTTTCGCAATCCTCGTCACCTTGAGATTGCGAGAAAATTAGCTGCCCTGTAGTAATCCAGCAGTCACACAATCAAACTGCTTGGAAACCTTCCTATCTCCTACTTGGAGTTTTGTGGCAGATTGGAAAGAAAAAACTGTAATTGATTTCATTTGCGATAGCTTTCGTAACAAATTAAAAGTTTCGTTTCCCTACTATAGTTAAAAATTCTTCATTTTTCTTAAATTTCTTTACCTCACATAGCAAATTTCCCAACTTCATTTTAATTTTTCTACGTTCATTAAATTTTATTTTAAAAATTTCCAATCTGCATGTAAAATTCTGGGTTTGCGGAACGCTGATGTATTACTCCTCAAGGTGTAGTACATCACGGAAGAGAAGAAACGAAGCGGTGGAAATCAGCTGAGGCGATGCACCGTAGGCACGGGATGAGAAAGCAAAGAGAAGTTTTTTGGACGGATGAAAACGTGAAAAGGAGGAAGATGGTGGACGTCGTCTCGAGCGGATGGTCGACGGTCGGCGCGTGGAGATCTGAAATACGAGGGCGATAAGAAAATCGATAAAAATTTTTTGCGCTTCGCGGAAAATTTGAAAAGTGATATTGATCCGATTGTGCACTAAAGTGACTTCATGCCTAAAAGTTTGGAAAAATGTGTAGAAAAGTTTAGACTGTGTGATTACCGGACAAACTACGCGTTATTAAATAAGGCTTTGTGTGTCATTTAAACGTGGAAGTCGGAATATCAGTTCCAAAATTAGAGAAATGTGGACGGAAATTAATCCTACCACCGGCGGGTATGTTATTTGCATATTCATTGGGAGCTGGTTACATTAATTGCCTTGCCAAGTAACGGGTTTGACAGGGGGGACATCTTAAACATAATAGAGAAACAAGAAGGCGACAAGTTCCGCGCAAGTATACGTAACGCAGTCACCAATACAGCGAGTGACATCGACATGGGGAAAATGAGAGAAAGGGCGAACGAAACGAACACCGCTGCCGTCATTCTGGTGCAATATAGGATCTTAGCACTGCAATCACATTGTAAGTACCGATAGCAGGCAGATAAAATCCAAATCAACGGGCCTTACAATCAAGCCAATTCGAGTGGAGTTTATCGTCGCGTGTAGCCACATCAAGTCGACGTATAGCCGACGGAACTGATAACGAATCCCATATGACTCGTACCCGGTCGCTTGATACAGCACTTTCATTGCGCAATCGTTTTTTGTTTTGATTGAAAGTGCGACTGCCTCCACGGCTAGCGCCAATACGAAAAATTCAACCTAGGCTGAAAGTATTTCTGCTAGGATACGTGAGGCCCCAAAACGTAAAACTCGTTAAGTCACTCATGGTATAACGGTTGTGAAGAAAACCTTGAAATTAGCTGTACAGGGTCGACGAAAGTTGTGCCCAACACCGGAACTTGATAAAAGATGAAATAGCCGATGTAGAGTAGAAAGAGGATTTGATTTGGTTTGAATTCAAATTAGAATTTATTTTGAAATGGGTGTGAACACTTGAATTTTGTTAGGAAGATTAACTAATATGAGCAGAGTGGTGTTTGCGCAGATTCTGTGGCAAGAAGTGATGAAAAAGAACCGAAAAAGCCACAAGCATCAAGTTTCGACTATTTTATGTTTTAATGACATCGTGAACTAAAATCTATTGTTTGTTTCGTGTTAATTTGCATTTGGGTTTTAAATTAACATTTTCAACAGTTACATTGTCGCGAAAAATTTAAAAACTTATCATCATAACACTTTCTTTTACAAAATTAAAAGTAAACTTTGCAAATCTGCGATTATTGGTTGAAAAACATTCGTCAGTTTTCACCAATTTCCATTAAGTCGCGAGTCCAAAATCCGCCTCAGATTGCGAAAACCTAGCACGTGCACCACCGATATCACGACAAAAGCGCAAGGGGAAAAGGAGAAATAAATAAAAGTTGTTGCTGGTTTTTAAACCCAAGCATTTCTGGTAATGAAAAACGAGTATCTTCGACGTTGCGCCTTCAGCTGGTTTATTGACTTCTGATAGAAGCAAAGTGACCTGATGACATCGATTTGAAATTTATATGGACATAAGCAAAATGTTAACAAGCTCTTTTACATCATCCATCCAAGTTAATCCAAGTACTCGCATTGGTGCTTGAGCGTGGTGACGGCAGCTGTAGAATACGGGACTTGGAGACAACACAAAGGCAGCTGTTATCCGATTAGGTCTCATGGAACTGATCAAATTTGTTGATGTTTTCTACCCGGGGAGTAAACTGTCTAAATTCTTTGAAAGCTGCTGTGTAGCTGATTTAATTACAACTTGTTATGGTGGCAGAAATCATAATGTATCAGAAGCGCTTGTTAAAACAGGAAAATCAATTAAAGAACTGGAACCAATTCACGAAATTTGTTCTGGCAATTTTGAAGCTTGTGATCTTATCAACTGTATACGCAATCATCCGGAACACATGCAAGCTCGGATGCAATCTTATCTTTTGATTATATTTCTTATGACTTGTTTTTTGCTTCGGTTTCTTACACTCTCTTCATCTATGCATGTAGACAACATCATTTATAAATATGTTCTTTAAATTACCCAAATCATTGAATTAGTTTCAAAAACTTTTTCCTATTCGATCTATTGTTCTACTAGTTAGTTAGTTGGTTTAACGCATGTGTTTTGCTTATGTGTAATTCATTTCTTCTGCAGGCTGGTATGGTTTGTAGAAAAATCTGTTTTTATGCTAGGTTTTCACATATTTTAAATTTGAATAACAGCGTACAAAATTTATGAAAATGTTAAGATTTAAACATTCCATATCTTGCCAAGCAATTGGTGGTGGTTGCTCAGGTGCTTTAAATGGAATTTTTTTTATTATTTCAATGACCAGACAAAAGCTTCGAAGTTGCAAAAATGCTGCGTAGATTCTTTTTTATTGGCCTTGCTTCAATTGGATGTTACGTGTAACAATGTTTAAATTTTAACTATTTGAAATTTCATCAAGACACGTGAATTCCTAGCATTACTTCAAATTCAAGGAAAATGTCTCAAATTCAATGAGTTTTTTTTAATTTTCATGAACGGATTAAGAAAACAAAAATCCACTGCCAAAGATCGATAGTTGGGTGCTGGTTTACTTATTTGTGAACATCTTATTGTGTTCAAACAACCTGCGAGGCACCTCAGAAATGTTAAAATATATCGTTAAAAGTTACACTTTAATGTAAATTATAGTAATGCGTGGCCCACCAAATAACGGTTTACATTCTATTTGCGTCAGTACAACCAATATATTCATTTGAGAATTACACTGGTGGTTGATGCGTTTAATGTTAGAGACAAAGTTGAAGTCTATATATTATACACACATACACAGTTCCTTCTCTTGTTTACCATAGGTCACAAAACAAGCTAATTTAACTTGACAGAACTTTGGAGTAATATGAAGAAATTTCAGTTGTTTCCCTATACACTATGGTTTTTTTTTATTGTACATCGCATCACAATTTTTTTTTTGTTAAATCTGTAACCGCTTCTTACTGAATAGAAAGTATCACTTTTACCTGCTCAACTTAGAAGTGTCGAAAAACAAAAAAACTTAAGTTTTCATGAACTAATATTTGTGATATGCTAAAGTGATACTAGCGGTGTTGCATCACTCAACTGTTACACCAGCTGTTGTAGATGAATAATTTTCTTATACATGTAATTAATTCGAGATACGCGCGATTGTTTGAAGAAATAATGAACTGTTGAACGAAAACCTCGGTCTTTTCGTTTTCACCTATCTGACCGGGTATAGGACCCGGTACGGTGGAAGGTTTTCCACATCAAAAATGAGCCAGCCGTTGGACACGCTTTAACCTTCTTCTTGTTTCAGGGATTCTCGCTGGTTGAGTGTCCTCGACCAAGGTGCCTTTTTATGGCACAGGGTAATGTGATTCGCTCACATAACTCTATGACATAAATTGGTCACCGGTATATTTCTTTTCGGATGGGAAGGCTCATACATGTTATGTTGTATAAGTTTTCCACTCAGAAGGGAAATATATGGCCACTGCAACGTTTATGGATCTTGATCGGGTTGGGTGGTTGCGAGGGGACACCACCATCATCCGGATGTCCCACTCTTATTTGTGGGCCATGAGAATCGTCAGGAAACAACGAGGTTTCCCTAAGTCCGTCTGTCTTCACTTGTTTAACTTGTTCTCGGAACCAGTCATTTTCCCTTTTGGCTGTTACCTACAATTTTTCGACTTCGGTCAGCCGTTTTTTGAGACCCAAGGATTCGTGAATGCAAAATTCTTTTGTAGGGAGTCCTTGTGCTGGGGGAATGAACCCGCCCCACGATACCGCAATGCTAGCCTGTCAGCGCATTCACGCATCCCCAGACAAGGGCATTCTCGGCGGTTATCAACATCTTCCTTCGCCGAGGCAGCAGACCATCGCGGCAGTCCTTCACGGACATTTGAGATCTTTCTTTTCACTACAAAATCAATCCGATAAGTGCCCACCTGTAAAAGCGGAATTGAAGAGAATGTGCTACCGTGCTTTCAAGCAATAGAAGACGCTGTATTTATCATTTGTTGGCCGCTCATCTATTGACGCAAAAAACCAAAACTGACGGTATCGTTGTTTGATCTACTAGAATGAATATTTGTGCGATGAGACATTTACCGCTTAATTGAAGAGTTTATCATCGCGATACTTAATCAATTGTGAGGACACCCAAGAAAAGTCATTGCTGCAGCTGGACTGGGAGGATACTCACCTATACGCCATCCAATGGACATTGACTAAATTCGATTTTAGAAGTCCCACGCTATTTTGATTTTGAAGCAAGGTATTTGCAATGACGGACGCCTTAGTAAGGCTGTGATACAAGCTACTTGTTGTCGTCGAGTCAGTAAAAGTGACCATACGGAATGTGCGGGAAGATACTATAAATCAGCGCAAATAACGTTTGAGTGGACGGAATAAAGAACAAATAATCCGAAGTTTTTCTGATAGTCTGGAAGTTTAAGTGAACGCCTAAATTGGACTTTAATCAATTCCACGCGTTCATCCTATTCATTCGCTACATCGAAAAGTAAAAATGTCAAACCACGCTCAAGTTCTTCCCGCCAATACTAGAAGGCAAGCTGACATGTTCCATTAACTGATTCAGTATTTCATTCACATTTTTACTGTGTTAACAGGAACGATGATTTCATCGTGGGTGAAGTGGGTGCGTGACGAACGTTCGTTTGTCTCTTTCAAGTGTGCAACACTTGTTTGTTCGTTGCTTAGTTTTTAAAAGCCTGCATCTGATGGGCTCATTTGCATATTGACAACCATGTGCTTTATTTGAGTTACCGCCATCGTTTGGGCCGTGATTTTTCCTCAGAAATTTGTTGACGGTATCAATTAAATAACTTTATTCCAACGAGATGTAGTAATTGAGGAGTAGGGCTCTAAAAGCCAGCGCTGCCACAGGCACACAGCACAACTCCGCTCGAAGTACCACATAGTGCTGGAGCACATGCTCCACCAACCTTACCTCCGTCTCAGGCAGTTTCCGCACCACCAGTGTCAGCTGTACCACAGCCTAATCAAGTGGGTATGCAACTTGGACTGAGTAAATCGACGGCGAATGAAGTCAAATCTCGATTATTCCCATTTCAAGAGCCACTAAGTGCACCGGACCCTCATAATCATCACTCCTTGAAGCCAGAACCATCGGAGGTACAATAGTTTAAAAATGTAATGTCTGTTATTACTAATATTTGAGAAATGTAGAAATAAAGTATAAGATCTAAAAACTAAATAAAGTAATACTAAAAGAATTCTTAAGTGAGTGATGGGATTAAAATTGAGACCTCCGTTCTAAAATTGCAATTTCTGTGTTGTGACTATCGAAAATCTGGGAAATAAATTTACAAATAATTAGGAAAGTTCAACCGGACGACGACCGTAAAACGTAGATACAACATTTCTGCAAGCTACCCTCTTCTTCTTCTAATATTTTAGTTACAACATTACAAAAAACTTCTTTTCTACGCAACAATTATAGCAACGATAAACGGGGTGATCAAAAAAAAAAAAAAAATTTTTAATCCCTTACACAAAAAAAAACTTAACATCATAATTTCCGCACTAACATTTCCAGTTGAAATAAATTGCTTAATTTTCATAATAACTGCTTTGCTTGAAACGTTTTTAATTGAAAATTATCTTCATATTGGCAATATCGGAATACTCGATACAAAATTACAGAAGAAAATTGGCATTGAAAAAAATAAAAAAAAACAGACTGGCAACCGAAAAGCCTAAAAACGGAAACATTCAAAATATAACCCGAGCTCTTAGAATTGTAATATGCCTGTAATTTCGCCTACAAGATATTCAACAAGCGGCTATCATCCATCATATTATCGAAGTAGCAGTTTAAGTAGTTCATATTCGAGCGGATCATCTTATCTAACCCGACCAACATATCGATCAAGTCTGTCGGGCACGTCTTCGATATATCGAACAGGATCGTATTTAACGGGCGGAAATAATGATACAACAGCAACCAGTCGATTTGGAGTAAGTAGCAATAGGTTATCACGTGCAAGTTCAGACAGAGACACATTAAAGCGAGTGACAGGGAAAACACAATATAACAATAATACAATAAATACAACAAGTCGGTCCAAAGCATTACAAACTAAGCCACGACTCGGCGCATCTTCATCGTCCATAAGACATCAAAGAACCTCATCGGATATCATTCGATCACGCGACAATAATCTAACGAGAGTTACTTCAAAACGTGATCCGAATAGCAATTACATCAATAATAACGATATAAGCGACCCTACCGATCAGCCCAAAAATAAAATCTCACCATCATTATCATCATCATCATTAGCAAGACAAGTAGCACATCTGGTTTGGATTTATATGAAAAATACAGTCTCGCGCATTATATACCCAATTGTGAATTACCACGTTCCAGATCACTTTCTGAAGCAACATCGACATCGCATAAAAACAAAAGTTCCGATAGTGGTCTGAGTAATAGTGGTAGTAATGTCCATCAGTTACTACAGACGAAGCTACGAAAAGTGCTCAATGCGGATGCAAAAGACTATGCGGTCCCTGAAATTCCCAGATGTAAAATATGATACTGTTCAAAAGTATGATACAGTTAGTAAATATCAAACTGTGAAATATATTGAAGAGCTCGCTGGAAACGCAGAAAACGGGAAGTCGGTTCTTGCTTCGTGAAGGGAGAAGAAGCGGATTTAGGTTGCAGGCGGAAAGTTTAAGATGTATTGAAATTGCTAATTGTGGATTCGTTTTTCGTTCTGTTTCTTGATTCCACGACTTTCCGGAAGAGTTTTCGTGTGAAAAGTGGATTAAGCTCTGTGTGAAATATTGTTGAAGAGAGAAAAAAAAAGAAAAAAAAACCCAATTCCATTTGAGAAGAAATCAAGTTCGTGAGTTTAAAGTGCCTTTAAACGAAACTTGGAACCTTAGCGAGAAATACTAAGTGAAAGAAGTGAAAATATCGTGAACGCGGCCGCAGGCGGTCAAATTACATTTCGTGTATGCATCTAGTTCAAGAAAAGTACTGTTATTGGAGCAACCGATGACGAAGCGCCTAATTTGCCATCGATTTCGCGACTCGAGTGGAAAAAGGGAGTGAAGCTGTGGCCGCAACAGCGCGAGCAGGATTTGGTTTCTTCACGCGACGGGAGTCAATTTGCGTGCGCATGGGATCTCACCTGAGAGTCGCGAACATAATATCGTGAAGGCCTGTCGCTGCTCGGATTATTAAATAATTTTGTCGGTTTTCGCTGTCGTGGAAATTGTGAAAATGATAACATTGCATGGATTGAACGAGCTGAGCATTTGAATGAACGGAAAAATCAATATGTGACGGGAAAAACGCGTTAAAACGGACGAATCTAAAATAATAGTTTTCTCTCTCCTCTGGCTCGGATTCCGTTAATCGTTTTTGCAGTGTTGTTCAGAACAGTGTCGGTGAAAAATGCCATAAAACAAGTGAGATGCAAGAAGTTGAGAGTATATAAAAGAGATGCTGGTGTATGGAATTTCTGCTAGTGTGCGTTAGTGATTTTTCAACTGGGGAGCGCGACGACAGTTTTAGTTGTGTGTGGAGTGGATATGTGTGTATTCTACCTTGCCGTGCTTCGCTCCATCTATTGATTCGCTTACTCTAGCCCAAAGAGTACAACAAAAAGTTTTTAGTTCAAATAAAATTTGGTGTCCCGTCTAGCGAAATTGTTTATATGGTGCATACGGAGTAGATTAAATTTCTTTCATAATTGACATTGTTGCATATTGTCGCGCTGCATAATTGAAGCGGTTGGATCGCGCGGAACCCAGCAAAAGCATTTGTTTGACGCAAAATTCCTAAAGAAAGTTGAAACGTCGTCGCGGCGCAATTGTTAATTGAATGGAAGAAGAATGAAAGTGTGGTGAAAATTGGCGGAGGAAGCCCTGAAATCTGATCCCCCGTCTCCTGTACCTGCCTATAAAGCGAAATCATGGACATTTTTTTTCTTGTTGATACACGAATTGACTCTGAACGATTGCTCGCGGAATATTTATATTAAACCTAATGGCTTTACATTGCATAGATTCAGAATAATTGTTAGAGGTTGCAGCACCGTTTTACCGAATTGTTACCTGTAGTGGTTGTATCGGGCGATTCTGAGTTGAATTGTTCCAGCATATTTTTAAGATTGATCATTATTATAATCTTTTTTTTTTGTGTGTCCAATGTCCAGCTATTTAGAGGATACCTGCACCCATCGAGCGCTCGACGGACCATGCAGGTGAGTACCTTTTTTTCTAATTTGAATGCACTATAAAAATATTTTCTATTATAAAATTTATTTATGGAAAGAAGAGGGAAAACAACAAAAAGATTTTTTAGAAATAACATTTTCATTGTCGCTTACGCTTTCAGTACAATTATTACTTACTCATAATAGCAAACTTATTTAAAGGTATGGATTGATAAAATAAAAAATGGATTAATACTGTACCCGATGGTCTTTCCTTTCTTCAACTTCTAACCGGGTATAGGACCCAGTACGGTGGCAGGCTTCCACCTCAAAACATGAGCCAGCCACCGGGTACTTACTAATTCCTTTTTCTGTTTCAGGTGACTTTTTGGGTTGAGTGGCCCAAGCAGAGTGCCTTTTTATGGCATAGAGTTATGCAATCAAATTGTATAATTCTATGGCATAAATTGGTCACCGGGGTACTCCCCTTCTGATGGGAAAGTTCATACAATTCAAGTTGTATGAGTTTTCCACTCAGAAGAGGAATACCTGGCCACTTCAACAAGA
The DNA here is from genome assembly GCA_963969285.1 of Odontomyia ornata. NCBI lineage: Eukaryota > Metazoa > Arthropoda > Insecta > Diptera > Stratiomyidae > Odontomyia > Odontomyia ornata. Next base: position 218,923,487 of record OZ017739.1, read on the forward strand.
TATCTATGGATTTATTCCGGTTGGGTGGGTACGAAGGGGCTCCACCACCACCCGGTTGCCCCTCTTTCATTTGTGGGCCATGAATTTCGTTGAGTAACGACGAGGTCACCCCAAGTTCGCCTTTCTTTTCAGGTTCCACTTGTTCTAGTAACAAGTTCCATTCCCCTCTGTGAGGTTATCTACAATTTTTGCGACTTCGGTCGTCTTTTGAGCTGTAGTCCAATTCGTGAATGCAAAATTTTTTTGTAGTGTGTCCTTGTGCTGGGGAAATGAACGCGCCCCACGACACCGCAATGCTAGCCTGCCAGCGCATTCACGCGTCTCCAGACGAGGGCATTCTCGGCAGATATCGGCACCTTCTTCAGCCGAGGCAGCAGAACATCGCTGCAGTCCTTTACGGACTTATTGAACATTCTATTTCACTACAAATGGCGCCCAACGTGGGCCCGAAAATCCCGGCTGTATCATCAGTCGTGAGCACGAGACAGTCCATCGTCTCTAGGTGTCCCCACTAGGTGTTAGAATTATTGGCGGGTAGATAACTCCCGAGGGTAATTGCACTGATCGTGCCCCAGCAAGTCTAATAACTTTCGAACGTGTGTTGTATTTGGACATCAATATCGTTTGGTCCTGCTTTTGATTTATACTTTGGTGGTTTACCACCATTGTATAACTAGTAAGGCCAAATGATATTAGAGTCCCTTTTTGTGTTCGGAAGTTATTATCCCAACAACTATTTTGCGGAGGATTCTGATCCGCTCCCCAAACCAGCGGTGCCTAGGTGTCTTAAATTACATGGATTTTGATTTCGTGTGATTGGCTGATTAGCTAATCCATGACTATCCATGACAAGACACGCGCTGCTTGTGGATTAGAATCCAACCCTGGGCTGACAAGTTGTAACTTGAGGAAACTTGCGGATGAGGGATCACTTCTGAACCCTGATTTTCATGGTGCCACAAGAGAGTGTCCCTGAAACGCTAGAGAAGGATTGTGCCATGGTGTCCATACTTGGGAGGAAGGACGGAAAGGAAAGACCGGTTTTTTTTTTATATTTCGATCGCCAATTAAACTTTTCTCATACCTTTTTTTTTTGAGAGGATCATTTATAGTTCGCCACTGACGGCCACTCCAAGAAGTTTATACTTTACATTTGTTTGCATATTTTTTTTATCTATACATATATATAATATATACATATATTTATTTAGATATTTCTTTTTTCTTTATATATATCTATAGTTCTGTTTTTTTTACTAATCAACATTGTAACAGGAATGCCCACCAAAAGAACCCCAGAGAGGAGGAAGTTGAGGTCAGATGCCGGACCAGCACTCTTGTGCTCCATATGTCATGAGGACATGGATGAACTCACCAGTCAGAGGTTGCAGTGCGGACACAGGCTACACCAGCTGTGTTTGGTCCAACTGCGGCAAACCTCATCCACGTGCCCGCTCTGTCGTCAGCCTCTAGAAACCGCCCAGCCAGCAACATAACGACCTCAGTCCTCCAGCGCAAGTGGAACGGTGCCCAAAAGCGGACCCCTTCCATCCACGACAATGAGTGCACGAGAGGAAGACTACCGAGCCGAAGCAGTTCCGCCTGCGGAAGAGGCGAGACCCACTGTGGCTGCGGAGGCGACAGTTTTACAAGACTTAATGGCGCTCATGCAGTACCTGTCCACCCGGGTAGCCTCGCTGGAAAGCCAGAAGGAGAATCCAGTACCACCTCGGCCAAGAACGCCTCCTATGTGGGGTTCGGAACCAAATCCGTGGGATTTTCCGATAGACTCGCGGCGCGATCACGAACGAATCCGGCCAGGTGCGGCAATGAATCCGTTGGCTCCAGTGTACCGGCCCCGACTGAACCAAGCACCGCCACCAACTCAGGCTCCAGTGATTCTGCCGGACCAACGCATCCAGCCACACGCTACGTATCGGCTGAAGCCGACGCAGATCCCCAGCATCATCCAGGGATGGAATCTGCATTTCAGCGGGGAACCCAATACTATAACGGTGGAAGTCTTCATTAGTCGGGTGGAGTCGCTGATTGAGCAAATGCTAGCAGGAGACCACACGGCGCTCGCAGGATACTTGCCAATGCTGCTTAGGGGAGCAGCACTTGAGTCATATTGGCAAATACATTCGGCCCCACCATCAATACGCTGGTCACGGTTGAAGGAGGTACTCCGCATGGAATACCCTACGGTAGACATGGACGAACTAGTACTGGACAAGATGAATGCTAGATGGCAGCGTCCGGACGAGTCCTTCCATCAATATCGAGCCGATATCCTTCGGCTGAATGACCAGTTGTCAGAGCCGTTGTCCTCTACCCAATTACTGCGCCTGCTAAAGCGCAATCTAAGGCCGGAGATTCGTCGCCATATCGTGAACTCCGATCCACAGAGTATGGAGGCCCTGCTGAGAACTGTGCGTCGCCTAGAAGGGTTTGAGGAAGATCTCCGGGACCGGCCATACTTACTAGCTAGGATGGGTCCTCGACGAGGAATCTCGGAATTGGCCCCAGATTATACCACCATGGATCTGGAGCAAGATTTGGACCAAGACCAGCTTGCTGTAGCAGCAGTGGGAAGTCTTACAACCTGCTGGAATTGCCATCAAACCGGACACCGGTTCATTTCATGCCGAGCAGAGCGTAAGGTTTTCTGTTACGGTTGCGGCAAGCCGGACACTTACTTCCCGGACTGTTCTGAATGTGCCGCGCGAAAAAACGGCCAAAAGAGTACCCGACCACCTCAACGGTACTCGAAGCCCCCGCAGTAGCTCCTCAGCCAGCTGCTCACCCCAACAAACCTGACGTTAACCCACCAGCCATGACCACTACGACTGCGGATGTTCACTCTCTTCCGGAGACCTCGCCAACGACAATATTGAAGCGACCATCGCAGTCACTGCCAGAAGAACCCCGGCAGCCTCAAATACGCACTCTGAAACCTTATCATGTTCGACTGCAGGAATATCGGGTGGCTCGAGAGCGAATATTTTCTTCCGAAGTAGTCACTTCCCGCCCGCGCACGACAAAATGGTCAACCCGTCGTTGGCGGAATTTCCGCAAGAGAGTGCGCACCTGCCGTCAAACCTTAAACTCTTGTAACATCTCGGAGGTTGCTGAGAATGAGATCAGACCTTATCATCCAATTAAAGTGTTGGGCGAGACCGTGTTTGCATTGATCGACACGGGTGCCAGTATCAGTTGTCTTGGCTCGAGCTTTGGCTCGAAGGTGCTCCAAGACTATCCAAACTTGATTAAATCCTGGCGCACTGAAATCAGTACAGCTGATGGCACCAAACACCCTATACGAGGTAAACTAACCACCCCCGTGACGTTCAGGGGTCAGACGAAAGATATTACTTTCTACATTAGGCCGTCTTTGACTCAGAATGTGTACCTTGGCGTCGATTTCGTCCTTCGCTTTGGACTGGCCTCCGATTTATTCACAGATTTGTCTTTAAAAACCAGAACTGTCAACGAAATCACTTCTATTCCCGATAGACATGAACTGACGCCCAACCAACGGCAACGCCTGGAAGCATCCATCGCTGCTTTCCCATCTTACGCTACCCAAGGCCTTGGCCGCACCACCCTAGTCTCACACGCCATCGACGTTGGCGATAGTAAACCGATTAAACAGAGACACTACGCCATCTCACCGGCCATGGAGAAATTGGTGTATGCGGAGCTGGATAGGATGCTCGAGTTGGGGGACATAGAGGAGTCCCAAAGTGCCTGGTCATCACCGGTAACCTTGGTGGTGAAGCCAGGTAAAGTCCGCCTCTGTCTTGATGCCCGTAAGGTAAACGCGGTTACCATCAAGGACGCGTACCCTCTTCCACTCATCGATGGAATACTAGGGAGACTGCCGAAAGCCAATTATATCACCAGTCTCGACCTAAAAGACGCCTTCTGGCAAATTCCACTCGATGAGGGCTCGAGGGACAAGACCGCCTTCACAGTGCCTGGACGACCATTATATCAGTTCGTCACAATGCCCTTTGGCCTGTGTAACGCGCCGCAAACGATGACTCGGTTGATGGACAAGGTCATCCCACCTCACCTGAAACACCAAGTGTTCGTGTACCTTGATGATCTGTTACTCATCACGGAAACGTTCGATCAAAACCTCCTACTTCTGCAAGAAGTAGCTCTGCACATCAGTAAGGCGGGACTCACCATCAACGTACAGAAAAGTAAGTTCGTCATGAAAGAAGTCCGATACCTAGGACATGTCATAAGACATATCAAAACGGATCCAGACAAAGCTCGTGCGATTGATGAGTTCCCCTTACCAAAAACTGTGAAGCAGCTACGACGTTTCCTTGGTGTGTGCGGTTGGTACCGAAGGTTTGTGCGGAATTATGCAACAGTTTCAGCGCCCCTGTCAAACATGTTGCGGAAGGGGAAGTTTATTTGGACCGAACTCAGCCGAAAGGCATTTGAAGAGCTAAAATAAGCCCTCACATCAGCTCCTGTCTTGCACAGCCCCGACTTCACGAAGCCCTTCTCCATTCATTGTGACTCAAGTCAACATGGAGTAGGAGCCGTAATGGTGCAATTGACTGACGAAGGAGAGGAAATTCCCATCGCCTTCATGTCCAATAAGCTGAATTCGGCCCAAAGAAACTATACTGTGTCCGAGCAGAAATGTTTGGCAGCGGTAATGGCTGTGAAGAAATTCCGAGCTTATATCGAGGGCCACCAATTCGAGATCATCACAGACCACGCGTCACTGCAATGGTTGATGAACCAGGCAGATTTAAATGGACGTCTAGCAAGATGGGCTCTTAAACTGCAAGGGTTCAAGTTTTCCATCAAACATCGGAAAGGGACCCAGAACATAGTACCCGACACTTTCTCACGGATGTTTTCCCCAGAGGGAGCCGAATTGACAATAAACGACGAGGACCCCATCGAAATAGACTTGGACAGCCCACATTTCGAATCAGGCAGCTACAAAGAGTTGAGGCAAACCATAGCGACCCAACAATCGCAGCTGCCTGATTTGCAGGTAATAGACGGCTACGTGTATAGACGAAATGAATACGCCACTGGTGACCCATGGCAGGAAGAAGAGTCCTGAAAACTCTGGGTACCGGAGGAAATGACACAACATCTGATTCTCCGCGCACATGACCATCCTTTAAGTGCCCACGGAGGCTACGGTCGGACGTTACGGCGACTCAAGAAATATTTCTTTTGGCCTAAAATGGCATCGCAGGTCAAAGACTACGTGAGCGCCTGTGAGACCTGTAAAGGCACCAAAGTGCCCAACCAGCCTCTTCGACCTCCTATTGGTCAACTCAACGTCCCAGAACGCGTATTCCAACGTCTATACATCGGTCTACTCGGTCCATATCCTCGGTCTTCCATGGGACACATCGGAGCTATAGTCGTTCTAGACCAGCTTTCAAAGTTCCCACTGGTGGAACCTATCCGTAAATTCACAACTCCATCTATCGTGGAATTCTTAGAGAACCGGGTATTCCATGTGTTCGGGGTTCCAGAGAGTGTGTACTCAGACAACGGAGTACAGTTCCGGTCTCGGCAGTTTAAGAGCCTACTCGAGCAGTATGGCGTTGAACACCAACTGACGCCCATATACTCTCCTCAGTCCAACGCATCAGAACGGTTGAACCGCACCCCATTAGCCGCGATCCGTTCCTACGTCCACCAATCTCAAAAGGATTGGGATCGTCGATTGTCTGCCATCACATGCGCCCTGCGATCCTCGTATCATTCCGTCACCGGTGTCGCCCCTTACTTTGCCGCCGTTGGGCAGCACATGATTTGCCACGGTAAATCATACCGACTGTTACGGCAATTAAAGTGTTTGGGAGACCCCGCTGTTGCGCTGGAGCCCCACGAACGTTTGGGAGACCTCCGCCAACAAATCGGATGGAAGATTAAGGCCGCAGGAAGTGCGAATGAGGCGCAGTACAATCTCAGGTCACGATCTGCTAATTTCGAAGAAGGAGATGAAGTTTTCCGGCGCAATTTCCGCCAAAGTGACGCCGCGGGGCATTATAACGCCAAGCTGGACCGGCGATTCTTGAAAAGCCGCATAAAGAAGGTAATGGGACCTAACCGTTACCTGATAACGGATCCATCGGGAAAAGAAGTGGGGATATACCACGCGAAAGACCTGCGCCGATAGATAATTAGTCACGTCTGTTTGTCTGTCCGCATATATTTTCAAAAACGCGCAAGGGTTGTATACTTCCGGCAAACATAAGCATAAGTCAGTCTGTCCGTCTGTCAATTGTGTTTTTCTTTTATTGTCCGTCATCTCTAGTCCCGACACCAAAGCCAACCCCTGGTTTACAGAAAGATCCTTCAGCTCCTTTTCTGCAATCCGCATCGCCTTGGGATCGCGAGAAAATTAGCTGTCCTGTAGTAATTGAGGAGTAGGGCTCTAAAAGCCAGCGCTGCCACAGGCACACAGCACAACTCCGCTCGAAGTACCACATAGTGCTGGAGCACATGCTTCACCAACCTTACCTCCGTCTCAGGCAGTTTCCGCACCACCAGTGTCAGCTGTACCACAGCCTAATCAAGTGGGTATGCAACTTGGACTGAGTAAATCGACGGCGAATGAAGTCAAATCTCGATTATTCCCATTTCAAGAGCCACTAAGTGCACCGGACCCTCATAATCATCACTCCTTGAAGCCAGAACCATCGGAGGTACAATAGTTTAAAAATGTAATGTCTGTTATTACTAATATTTGAGAAATGTAGAAATAAAGTATAAGATCTAAAAACTAAATAAAGTAATACTAAAAGAATTCTTAAGTGAGTGATGGGATTAAAATTGAGACCTCCGTTCTAAAATTGCAATTTCTGTGTTGTGACTATCGAAAATCTGGGAAATAAATTTACAAATAATTAGGAAAGTTCAACCGAACGACGACCTTAAAACGTAGATATAACATTTCTGCAAGCTACCCTCGTCTTCTTATAATAATATTTTAGTTACAACATTACAAAAACCTTCTTTTCTACGCAACAATTATAGCAACGATAAACGGGGTGATCAAAAAAAAAAATTTTTAATCCCTTACACAAAAAAAACTTAACATCATAATTTCCGCACTAAAATTTCCAGTTGAAATAAATTGCTTAATTTTCATAACAACTGCTTTGCTTGAAACGTCTTTAATTGAAAATTATCCTCAAATTGGCAATATCGGAATACTCGATACAAAATTACAGAAGAAAATTGGCATTGAAAAAAAAAAAAACAAGTTAGGTAAACAGACATACGCTCATGTCAGAAGGGTTTTGTATTCAATTTACGAAATGCAGTCACCAGATCGAATCACATCAAGAAACATTTCAAAGACGATTTTATTGGAGAAAATATGAAATACGAAGATCATACTATTATTAACAAAGTTGAACGAATTTCGACTTCTGAGGTTTTTGGCATTAGTATACTCATAAATATCTCCCTTGATAATTATTTCACATGTCCAGCCGCGACGGAGGAAACACATTTTTCATGTATTTACCCCCTGTGCCCCACTGAAGCAAAAACTGACAGTTTAACAACTGTTTTGAAAAGCTCCCATGTAAACTTTTATTTCATAGTCATGTCAGCTACGTTTGATGATTTTTTTTTTTTTCAGGGGCCACTCTCCTGTACTGTTATCATCGATTAATGGCCAATTTTTTCGAATCCTAGAATGGTTACGAAACCCTTTTGCTAGGAGCTCTCTCCCGCCTCCTTGACTTGTTTCACTTATAAGCATTAATTGTGGGTACTGATCTACAGTCATTCATTAAATTGAATCAAGTGTTCAAAGCATGCACCTTAAACGTTGAAGTTGGGAAAAAATAACTCAAAATTATTCAATCTTCGCATTTAAAACAGCCTCTTTCTTGTTTTACGATTACTGATACCACCAGCTTAACCGATTCTCAAAGATATACATGACACCTATCATTCCTGAAATTTTTATGCAAATCCTAGCAAAACTGTAGTGTCTGAGTCGGTAAAAAGCGCGTGTTGTTCCATAGCCATATGTTGCCATAGTAATAAATGCAGCGCATATTGTTCCATAGTAATACGGGAAAATTCAAACCGCTATAACTTCACTAAATATGATTCAATCTTTATGAAACTTTCAGAATAGATCAATCTTATAAATAGTCATCTGTGTACTGAATTTCGTTGAATTTAAGGGCACCGTTAAGATTTTATTCAAGAAAACATAAAATCGATAAATCATACTATTACTAACAAAGTTGAGTGAATTGTGACTTCTCACGTATTTGTTGTTGTTGTACTCATCAAGACCTACATTCTTGATTTTTTTCAGATTTTTCGGATCACAGGTGTCCAATCGCGAGGGGGGCGGACACAAATTTTTCGTGTATTTCCCCTCCCTGTGCGCCCCTCGAAGCAAACTTTGCCAAACGAAGACCTGTTTTGAAAAGTTCTCATCGAGACCTTTCATTTGATTTTCGGGGGGTCACTCCCCTATATGGGGAGACCCCCCTTAAATACCTTATAAAATTTTTTTATATTTGAACTTTGAAGAGATCACCACTTTACACCTACATACAAAATTTGATGTTTCTAGCTTAAGTAGTTTCCGAGAAAAACTGCTGTGACACACGGACGGACGGACGGACGGACGGACGGACGGACGGACGGACAGACAGACAGACGGACAGACAGGACGCGATTTTAGAAGGGTTTTGTAAAATTATTTTACAAAACCCTAAAAAAAAAACAGACTGGCAACCGAAAAGCCTAAAAACGGAAACATTCAAAATATAACCCGAGCTCTTAGAATTGTAATATGCCTGTAATTTCGCCTACAAGATATTCAACAAGCGGCTATCATCCATCATATTATCGAAGTAGCAGTTTAAGTAGTTCATATTCGAGCGGATCATCTTATCTAACCCGACCAACATATCGATCAAGTCTGTCGGGCACGTCTTCGATATATCGAACAGGATCGTATTTAACGGGCGGAAATAATGATACAACAGCAACCAGTCGATTTGGAGTAAGTAGCAATAGGTTATCACGTGCAAGTTCAGACAGAGACACATTAAAGCGAGTGACAGGGAAAACACAATATAACAATAATACAATAAATACAACAAGTCGGTCCAAAGCATTACAAACTAAGCCACGACTCGGCGCATCTTCATCGTCCATAAGACATCAAAGAACCTCATCGGATATCATTCGATCACGCGACAATAATCTAACGAGAGTTACTTCAAAACGTGATCCGAATAGCAATTACATCAATAATAACGATATAAGCGACCCTACCGATCAGCCCAAAAATAAAATCTCACCATCATTATCATCATCATCATTAGCAAGACAAGTAGCACATCTGGTTTGGATTTATATGAAAAATACAGTCTCGCGCATTATATACCCAATTGTGAATTACCACGTTCCAGATCACTTTCTGAAGCAACATCGACATCGCATAAAAACAAAAGTTCCGATAGTGGTCTGAGTAATAGTGGTAGTAATGTCCATCAGTTACTACAGACGAAGCTACGAAAAGTGCTCAATGCGGATGCAAAAGACTATGCGGTCCCTGAAATTCCCAGATGTAAAATATGATACTGTTCAAAAGTATGATACAGTTAGTAAATATCAAACTGTGAAATATATTGAAGAGCTCGCTGGAAACGCAGAAAACGGGGAGTCGGTTCTTGCTTCGTGAAGGGAGAAGAAGCGGATTTAGGTTGCAGGCGGAAAGTTTAAGATGTATTGAAATTGCTAATTGTGGATTCGTTTTTCGTTCTGTTTCTTGATTCCACGACTTTCCTCAAGAGTTTTCGTGTGAAAAGTGGATTAAGCTCTGTGTGAAATATTGTTGAAGAGAGAAAAAAAAAAGAAAAAAAACCCAATTCCATTTGAGAAGAAATCAAGTTCGTGAGTTTCAAGTGCCTTTAAACGAAACTTGGAACCTTAGCGAGAAATACTCAGTGAAAGAAGTGAAAATATCGTGAACGCGGTCGCAGGCGGTCAAATTACATTTCGTGTATGCATCTAGTTCAAGAAAAGTACTGTTATTGGAGCAACCGATGATGAAGCGCCTAATTTGCCATCGATTTCGCAACTCGAGTGGAAAAAGGGAGTGAAGCTGTGGCCGCAACAGCGCGAGCAGGATTTGGAGAGTCGCGAACATAATATCGTGAAGGCCTGTCGCTGCTCGGATTATTAAATAATTTTGTCGGTTTTCGCTGTCGTGGAAATTGTGAAAATGATAACATTGCATGGATTGAACGAGCTGAGCATTTGAATGAACGGAAAAATCAATATGTGACGGGAAAAGCGCGTTAAAACGGACGAATCTAAAATAATAGTTTTCTCTCTCCTCTGGCTCGGATTCCGTTAATCGTTTTTGCAGTGTTGTTCGGAACAGTGTCGGTGAAAAATGCCATAAAACAAGTGAGATGCAAGAAGTTGAGAGTATATAAAAGATATGCTGGTGTATGGAATTTCTGCTAGTGTGCGTTAGTGATTTTTCAACTGGGGAGCGCGACGACAGTTTTAGTTGTGTGTGGAGTGGATATGTGTGTATTCTACCTTGTCGTGCTTCGCTCCATCTATTGATTCGCTTACTCTAGCCCAAAGAGTACAACAAAAAGTTTTTAGTTCAAATAAAATTTGGTGTCCCGTCTAGCGAAATTGTTTATATGGTGCATACGGAGTAGATTAAATTTCTTTCATAATTGACATTGTTGCATATTGTCGCGCTGCATAATTGAAGCGGTTGGATCGCGCGGAACCCAGCAAAAGCATTTGTTTGACGCAAAATTCCTAAAGAAAGTTGAAACGTCGTCGCGGCGCAATTGTTAATTGAATGGAAGAAGAATGAAGATGTGGTGAAAATTGGCGGAGGAAGCCCTGAAATCTGATCCCCCGTCTCCTGTACCTGCCTATAAAGCGAAATCATGGACATTTTTTTTCTTGTTGATACACGAATTGACTCTGAACGATTGCTCGCGGAATATTTATATTAAACCTAATGGCTTTACATTGCATAGATTCAGAATAATTGTTAGAGGTTGCAGCACCGTTTTACCGAATTGTTACCTGTAGTGGTTGTATCGGGCGATTCTGAGTTGAATTGTTCCAGCATATTTATAAGATTGATCATTATTATAATCTTTTTTTTTTGTGTGTCCAATGTCCAGCTATTTAGAGGATACCTGCACCCATCGAGCGCTCGACGGACCATGCAGGTGAGTACCTTTTTTTCTAATTTGAATGCACTATAAAAATATTTTCTATTATAAAATTTATTTATGGAAAGAAGAGGGAAAACAACAAAAAGATTTTTTAGAAATAACATTTTCATTGTCGCTTACGCTTTCAGTACAATTATTACTTACTCATAATAGCAAACCTATTTAAAGGTATGGATTGATAAAATAAAAAATGGATTAATACTGTACCCGATGGTCTTTCCTTTCTTCAACTTCTAACCGGGTATAGGACCCGGTACGGTGGCAGGCTTCCACCTCAAAACATGAGCCAGCCACCGGGTACTTACTAATTCCTTTTTCTGTTTCAGGTGACTTTTTGGGTTGAGTGGCCCAAGCAGAGTGCCTTTTTATGGCATAGAGTTATGCAATCAAATTGTATAATTCTATGGCATAAATTGGTCACCGGGGTACTCCCCTTCTGATGGGAAAGTTCATACAATTCAAGTTGTATGAGTTTTCCACTCAGAAGAGGAATACCTGGCCACTTCAACAAGATATCTATGGATTTATTCCGGTTGGGTGGGTACGAAGGGGCTCCACCACCACCCGGTTGCCCCTCTTTCATTTGTGGGCCATGAATTTCGTTGGGTAATGACGAGGTCACCCCAAGTTCGCCTTTCTTTTCAAGTTCCACTTGTTCTAGTAACAAGTTCCATTCCCCTCTGTGAGGTTATCTACAATTTTTGCGACTTCGGTCGTCTTTTGAGCTGTAGTCCAATTCGTGAATGCGAAATTTTTTTGTAGTGGGTCCTTGTGCTGGGGAAATGAACTCGCCCCACGACACCGCAATGCTAGCCTGCCAGCGCATTCACGCGTCTCCAGACGAGGGCATTCTCGGCAGATATCGACACCTTCCTCTGCCGAGGTAGCAGAACATCGCTGCAGTCCTTTACGGACTTATTGAACATTCTATTTCACTACAGAGACTACGTGGACGGACTGAGCGCTTGCATTTAAACAGACTAAACGCTTTGATTTTGAATTGAAATGATTGCGTGTTAGGTGGGAAAGAGGGAGAAGAACAGAGGAAATCTGCTCTGTTACAATTTATGACGTTTGGCAAAGAGACAAGTGCAGTGTAAGATTAAAAGGTTGAAATGATATACGGGTATGCTTCCATCTTTGTCACTTTGTGCATATGAGATAGCACAACATCCCACCAAAAGTTTACAGATCTCAGCTAATTTGAAATGTAAGGCCTAATTCTTTCATACTCGAATTTTTTCCAGTAAGAAGCTTTCCAAATGAACACAAAACCCATTGGGCGATGTAAAAAAATATTTGTAGATACACCAACTGAGAATGAAGGTAGCAGACAAAGAGTTGATAATGAATCAATTTTAGAACAAGACATACTGCAAAAGTCCGATTTCTGTTGCTACGATTTGATATTCTGATTGAGGGCTAATTGTGTATTACATTTCGTTCCTGGAACAATTGTGTACACAAGGCGTACCGGCTTTGTTAAAATTACGAAATCTTTAAAATGTTCATTGTCGGTTACACCCTTGCATGCATGGGTATCGCCTCGGTTGAAGCTACTTAAAGTAATATCAAGATTTGATATGGTATAAATTAAGGTGCAAGTAATTATCAACTTAAAATTTATCGTTAGGTATGCATGAGATACAAGTTCAAAAACAAAACGGAAATTTTATGCATCCTAGCATACTGTATGAAGTTTCTAAATGGGGGATGTTTGGAAATTCCTGAAGGAATGCAAGAATAATTTCATCCACTTCTTTTGATATTAAACCAAGCCAGCCTGAATCGCCAAATATTTCCAGGTGGGATAATATTAACTCATGAGAGTAGTTGGCCCTTGTGCTGGGAAAAAGAACCCGCTCCACGACACCACAATGCTAGCCTGCCAGCACATTCACCTGCCCTCAGAAAAAGCGAATCTCGGCGTAGACAACCATCCTCTCTCACCGAGGCAGTAGACCATCGCTGCAGTCTTATACGGAAATTTTTATACACCCAATCCACTACAAGCAAAAGCCACATATATCCTTGTTCACATTGTCAACTATATCTTGCCAGCAGCAAGCCGTGCTGGTGTTAATCAATTCGCGAAGGTATTTCCTGGCCGACTTATATGCTGCAACCCGGTTGCATGCCTCGTCACGATTCTGTGCCCGATGAGCCTTACGCCGAAGCTTGTGACACTTCCTTGGCTTTTCAGCAATTTAAGTCGACCACCAATACACTGGTAACTCTACGTGCCGGGGTTTTCGTTGGGGCAGAAGCATCGCAAGCAGTCGGGATGACGCTGCCAGTTTTTCCTTCCCTGAGGATCTCCAAGTTATTCTAAATGCGAGTCAAAAGGTGAAATTCATCTACGAGTATGATTATTCGCACAAATATACTAGTCATTAAATTACTCCTTAGTCAAAACAAGCATTGAACTTTGAATATCCTTATTTTTTACGTGGATCCAAATGACGCTAGATACAATATAACGCTTGAAGGTATATTCAATTACTGCAAGAGCCAATTTGCTTCTCTTCATCTAGAAGTTTCTCTTAACACTTTTCCAAACGTGGAATTAAAATTGCCACACTGCTATGATTAGCCCGCAATTCATTGCTCTGGATTATATAACGTTCGCAAACATTTTGTGTCACCAAAATCAATCTTTTTTGTTGCTCTGGCTCTTTGAGGAACAAGATAAAACTGGAGTGGACATCCATGTGTACACGTTGTCGCAACTACTCCTGCAACCGCCTGCCTAACAACGTGTCTTTTTGCACCTACCCCTGCGACCGTGATTCTAAAGCTAGTTAAGGGGAACCCAATGGGTTGTCACAAGAAAGTAAACAAACGCTTATGCACTCGTAAATATGATTTTATTACAAATAAAACTTCACAGAACAAGAAAATAGCATTGAATGCAAATAAAGCATTATGGCCACTTAGGATAGAAAACACTGTCGTATCGATAACCCATCGTTTTCTAGCAATAACGCACATTACACTTTTAATTGAGTTCCTCGCTCCGATTTACAATGTTACTCCGTAAAATGTTGTTATCCCTAAACCGGGTGTAATATTACTTTCACTACAGTCAATATGTACCTCCGGACACGTTCTCGAACCGAAAAAACGACTAAATTCCGAATCATATCTCACGCGCCAGGTAAATTTCGCGTTCATGTTTAGTCGTCAAATTGACAATCTGGCTCTCGAGAGGAGAAATTGTGGAAATTATTGGAAATGAAATGACAATCATGCTCAGAAGGTGGTCGTATCATTTTCTATGGAGCTTATATGAGCATAGCCTCTCCATTTGTTCCGTTCCTCAAAACTCTGGCTAGCATTCAATCTTCGACTTTGGCTACACTAGGATCGGTTTCTATGTTGTTAACCTAACCGTTACCTGATAACGGATCCATCGGGAAAAGAAGTGGGGATATACCACGCGAAAGACCTGCGCCGATAGATAATTAGTCACGTCTGTTTGTCTGTCCGCATATATTTTCAAAAACGCGCAAGGGTTGTATACTTCCGGCAAACATAAGCATAAGTCAGTCTGTCCGTCTGTCAATTGTGTTTTTCTTTTATTGTCCGTCATCTCTAGTCCCGACACCAAAGCCAACCCCTGGTTTACAGAAAGATCCTTCAGCTCCTTTTCTGCAATCCGCATCGCCTTGGGATCGCGAGAAAATTAGCTGTCCTGTAGTAATTGAGGAGTAGGGCTCTAAAAGCCAGCGCTGCCACAGGCACACAACACAACTCCGCTCGAAGTACCACATAGTGCTGGAGCACATGCTTCACCAACCTTACCTCCGTCTCAGGCAGTTTCCGCACCACCAGTGTCAGCTGTACCACAGCCTAATCAAGTGGGTATGCAACTTGGACTGAGTAAATCGACGGCGAATGAAGTCAAATCTCGATTATTCCCATTTCAAGAGCCATTAAGTGCACCGGACCCTCATAATCATCACTCCTTGAAGCCAGAACCATCGGAGGTACAATAGTTTAAAAATGTAATGTCTGTTATTACTAATATTTGAGAAATGTAGAAATAAAGTATAAGATCTAAAAACTAAATAAAGTAATACTAAAAGAATTCTTAAGTGAGTGATGGGATTAAAATTGAGACCTCCGTTCTAAAATTGCAATTTCTGTGTTGTGACTATCGAAAATCTGGGAAATAAATTTACAAATAATTAGGAAAGTTCAACCGAACGACGACCTTAAAACGTAGATATAACATTTCTGCAAGCTACCCTCGTCTTCTTATAATAATATTTTAGTTACAACATTACAAAAACCTTCTTTTCTACGCAACAATTATAGCAACGATAAACGGGGTGATCAAAAAAAAAAATTTTTAATCCCTTACACAAAAAAAACTTAACATCATAATTTCCGCACTAAAATTTCCAGTTGAAATAAATTGCTTAATTTTCATAACAACTGCTTTGCTTGAAACGTCTTTAATTGAAAATTATCCTCAAATTGGCAATATCGGAATACTCGATACAAAATTACAGAAGAAAATTGGCATTGAAAAAAAAAAAAAAACAAGTTAGGTAAACAGACATACGCTCATGTCAGAAGGGTTTTGTATTCAATTTACGAAATGCAGTCACCAGATCGAATCACATCAAGAAACATGTCAAAGACGATTTTATTGGAGAAAATATGAAATACGAAGATCATACTATTATTAACAAAGTTGAACGAATTTCGACTTCTGAGGTTTTTGGCATTAGTATACTCATAAATATCTCCCTTGATAATTATTTCACATGTCCAGCCGCGACGGAGGAAACACATTTTTCATGTATTTACCCCCTGTGCCCCACTGAAGCAAAAACTGACAGTTTAACAACTGTTTTGAAAAGCTCCCATGTAAACTTTTATTTCATAGTCATATCAGCTACGTTTGATGATTTTTTTTTTTTTCAGGGGCCACTCTCCTGTACTGTTATCATCGATTAATGGCCAATTTTTTCGAATCCTAGAATGGTTACGAAACCCTTTTGCTAGGAGCTCTCTCCCGCCTCCTTGACTTGTTTCACTTATAAGCATTAATTGTGGGTACTGATCTACAGTCATTCATTAAATTGAATCAAGTGTTCAAAGCATGCACCTTAAACGTTGAAGTTGGGAAAAAATAACTCAAAATTATTCAATCTTCGCATTTAAAACAGCCTCTTTCTTGTTTTACGATTACTGATACCACCAGCTTAACCGATTCTCAAAGATATACATGACACCTATCATTCCTGAAATTTTTATGCAAATCCTAGCAAAACTGTAGTGTCTGAGTCGGTAAAAAGCGCGTGTTGTTCCATAGCCATATGTTGCCATAGTAATAAATGCAGCGCATATTGTTCCATAGTAATACGGGAAAATTCAAACCGCTATAACTTCACTAAATATGATTCAATCTTTATGAAACTTTCAGAATAGATCAATCTTATAAATAGTCATCTGTGTACTGAATTTCGTTGAATTTAAGGGCACCGTTAAGATTTTATTCAAGAAAACATAAAATCGATAAATCATACTATTACTAACAAAGTTGAGTGAATTGTGACTTCTCACGTATTTGTTGTTGTTGTACTCATCAAGACCTACATTCTTGATTTTTTTCAGATTTTTCGGATCACAGGTGTCCAATCGCGAGGGGGGCGGACACAAATTTTTCGTGTATTTCCCCTCCCTGTGCGCCCCTCGAAGCAAACTTTGCCAAACGAAGACCTGTTTTGAAAAGTTCTCATCGAGACCTTTCATTTGATACCCATATCGACCACCTTCAATGAAATTTTTTTTTCGGGGGGTCACTCCCCTATATGGGGAGACCCCCCTTAAATACCTTATAAAATTTTTTTATATTTGAACTTTGAAGAGATCACCACTTTACACCTACATACAAAATTTGATGTTTCTAGCTTAAGTAGTTTCCGAGAAAAACTGCTGTGACACACGGACGGACGGACGGACGGACGGACGGACGGACGGACGGACGGACGGACAGACAGACAGACGCACAGACAGGACGCGATTTTAGAAGGGTTTTGTAAAATTATTTTACAAAACCCTAAAAAAAAAACAGACTGGCAACCGAAAAGCCTAAAAACGGAAACATTCAAAATATAACCCGAGCTCTTAGAATTGTAATATGCCTGTAATTTCGCCTACAAGATATTCAACAAGCGGCTATCATCCATCATATTATCGAAGTAGCAGTTTAAGTAGTTCATATTCGAGCGGATCATCTTATCTAACCCGACCAACATATCGATCAAGTCTGTCGGGCACGTCTTCGATATATCGAACAGGATCGTATTTAACGGGCGGAAATAATGATACAACAGCAACCAGTCGATTTGGAGTAAGTAGCAATAGGTTATCACGTGCAAGTTCAGACAGAGACACATTAAAGCGAGTGACAGGGAAAACACAATATAACAATAATACAATAAATACAACAAGTTGGTCCAAAGCATTACAAACTAAGCCACGACTCGGCGCATCTTCATCGTCCATAAGACATCAAAGAACCTCATCGGATATCATTCGATCACGCGACAATAATCTAACGAGAGTTACTTCAAAACGTGATCCGAATAGCAATTACATCAATAATAACGATATAAGCGACCCTACCGATCAGCCCAAAAATAAAATCTCACCATCATTATCATCATCATCATTAGCAAGACAAGTAGCACATCTGGTTTGGATTTATATGAAAAATACAGTCTCGCGCATTATATACCCAATTGTGAATTACCACGTTCCAGATCACTTTCTGAAGCAACATCGACATCGCATAAAAACAAAAGTTCCGATAGTGGTCTGAGTAATAGTGGTAGTAATGTCCATCAGTTACTACAGACGAAGCTACGAAAAGTGCTCAATGCGGATGCAAAAGACTATGCGGTCCCTGAAATTCCCAGATGTAAAATATGATACTGTTCAAAAGTATGATACAGTTAGTAAATATCAAACTGTGAAATATATTGAAGAGCTCGCTGGAAACGCAGAAAACGGGGAGTCGGTTCTTGCTTCGTGAAGGGAGAAGAAGCGGATTTAGGTTGCAGGCGGAAAGTTTAAGATGTATTGAAATTGCTAATTGTGGATTCGTTTTTCGTTCTGTTTCTTGATTCCACGACTTTCCTCAAGAGTTTTCGTGTGAAAAGTGGATTAAGCTCTGTGTGAAATATTGTTGAAGAGAGAAAAAAAAAAGAAAAAAAACCCAATTCCATTTGAGAAGAAATCAAGTTCGTGAGTTTAAAGTGCCTTTAAACGAAACTTGGAACCTTAGCGAGAAATACTCAGTGAAAGAAGTGAAAATATCGTGAACGCGGTCGCAGGCGGTCAAATTACATTTCGTGTATGCATCTAGTTCAAGAAAAGTACTGTTATTGGAGCAACCGATGATGAAGCGCCTAATTTGCCATCGATTTCGCAACTCGAGTGGAAAAAGGGAGTGAAGCTGTGGCCGCAACAGCGCGAGCAGGATTTGGAGAGTCGCGAACATAATATCGTGAAGGCCTGTCGCTGCTCGGATTATTAAATAATTTTGTCGGTTTTCGCTGTCGTGGAAATTGTGAAAATGATAACATTGCATGGATTGAACGAGCTGAGCATTTGAATGAACGGAAAAATCAATATGTGACGGGAAAAGCGCGTTAAAACGGACGAATCTAAAATAATAGTTTTCTCTCTCCTCTGGCTCGGATTCCGTTAATCGTTTTTGCAGTGTTGTTCGGAACAGTGTCGGTGAAAAATGCCATAAAACAAGTGAGATGCAAGAAGTTGAGAGTATATAAAAGAGATGCTGGTGTATGGAATTTCTGCTAGTGTGCGTTAGTGATTTTTCAACTGGGGAGCGCGACGACAGTTTTAGTTGTGTGTGGAGTGGATATGTGTGTATTCTACCTTGTCGTGCTTCGCTCCATCTATTGATTCGCTTACTCTAGCCCAAAGAGTACAACAAAAAGTTTTTAGTTCAAATAAAATTTGGTGTCCCGTCTAGCGAAATTGTTTATATGGTGCATACGGAGTAGATTAAATTTCTTTCATAATTGACATTGTTGCATATTGTCGCGCTGCATAATTGAAGCGGTTGGATCGCGCGGAACCCAGCAAAAGCATTTGTTTGACGCAAAATTCCTAAAGAAAGTTGAAACGTCGTCGCGGCGCAATTGTTAATTGAATGGAAGAAGAATGAAGATGTGGTGAAAATTGGCGGAGGAAGCCCTGAAATCTGATCCCCCGTCTCCTGTACCTGCCTATAAAGCGAAATCATGGACATTTTTTTTCTTGTTGATACACGAATTGACTCTGAACGATTGCTCGCGGAATATTTATATTAAACCTAATGGCTTTACATTGCATAGATTCAGAATAATTGTTAGAGGTTGCAGCACCGTTTTACCGAATTGTTACCTGTAGTGGTTGTATCGGGCGATTCTGAGTTGAATTGTTCCAGCATATTTATAAGATTGATCATTATTATAATCTTTTTTTTTTGTGTGTCCAATGTCCAGCTATTTAGAGGATACCTGCACCCATCAAGCGCTCGACGGACCATGCAGGTGAGTACCTTTTTTTCTAATTTGAATGCACTATAAAAATATTTTCTATTATAAAATTTATTTATGGAAAGAAGAGGGAAAACAACAAAAAGATTTTTTAGAAATAACATTTTCATTGTCGCTTACGCTTTCAGTACAATTATTACTTACTCATAATAGCAAACCTATTTAAAGGTATGGATTGATAAAATAAAAAATGGATTAATACTGTACCCGATGGTCTTTCCTTTCTTCAACTTCTAACCGGGTATAGGACCCGGTACGGTGGCAGGCTTCCACCTCAAAACATGAGCCAGCCACCGGGTACTTACTAATTCCTTTTTCTGTTTCAGGTGACTTTTTGGGTTGAGTGGCCCAGCAGAGTGCCTTTTTATGGCATAGAGTTATGCAATCAAATTGTATAATTCTATGGCATAAATTGGTCACCGGGGTACTCCCCTTCTGATGGGAAAGTTCATACAATTCAAGTTGTATGAGTTTTCCACTCAGAAGAGGAATACCTGGCCACTTCAACAAGATATCTATGGATTTATTCCGGTTGGGTGGGTACGAAGGGGCTCCACCACCACCCGGTTGCCCCTCTTTCATTTGTGGGCCATGAATTTCGTTGGGTAATGACGAGGTCACCCCAAGTTCGCCTTTCTTTTCAAGTTCCACTTGTTCTAGTAACAAGTTCCATTCCCCTCTGTGAGGTTATCTACAATTTTTGCGACTTCGGTCGTCTTTTGAGCTGTAGTCCAATTCGTGAATGCGAAATTTTTTTGTAGTGGGTCCTTGTGCTGGGGAAATGAACTCGCCCCACGACACCGCAATGCTAGCCTGCCAGCGCATTCACGCGTCTCCAGACGAGGGCATTCTCGGCAGATATCGACACCTTCCTCTGCCGAGGTAGCAGAACATCGCTGCAGTCCTTTACGGACTTATTGAACATTCTATTTCACTACAGAGACTACGTGGACGGACTGACCGCTTGCATTTAAACAGACTAAACGCTTTGATTTTGAATTGAAATGATTGCGTGTTAGGTGGGAAAGAGGGAGAAGAACAGAGGAAATCTGCTCTGTTACAATTTATGACGTTTGGCAAAGAGACAAGTGCAGTGTAAGATTAAAAGGTTGAAATGATATACGGGTATGCTTCCATCTTTGTCACTTTGTGCATATGAGATAGCACAACATCCCACCAAAAGTTTACAGATCTCAGCTAATTTGAAATGTAAGGCCTAATTCTTTCATACTCGAATTTTTTCCAGTAAGAAGCTTTCCAAATGAACACAAAACCCATTGGGCGATGTAAAAAAATATTTGTAGATACACCAACTGAGAATGAAGGTAGCAGACAAAGAGTTGATAATGAATCAATTTTAGAACAAGACATACTGCAAAAGTCCGATTTCTGTTGCTACGATTTGATATTCTGATTGAGGGCTAATTGTGTATTACATTTCGTTCCTGGAACAATTGTGTACACAAGGCGTACCGGCTTTGTTAAAATTACGAAATCTTTAAAATGTTCATTGTCGGTTACACCCTTGCATGCATGGGTATCGCCGCGGTTGAAGCTACTTAAAGTAATATCAAGATTTGATATGGTATAAATTAAGGTGCAAGTAATTATCAACTTAAAATTTATCGTTAGGTATGCATGAGATACAAGTTCAAAAACAAAACGGAAATTTTATGCATCCTAGCATACTGTATGAAGTTTCTAAATGGGGGATGTTTGGAAATTCCTGAAGGAATGCAAGAATAATTTCATCCACTTCTTTTGATATTAAACCAAGCCAGCCTGAATCGCCAAATATTTCCAGGTGGGATAATATTAACTCATGAGAGTAGTTGGCCCTTGTGCTGGGAAAAAGAACCCGCTCCACGACACCACAATGCTAGCCTGCCAGCACATTCACCTGCCCTCAGAAAAAGCGAATCTCGGCGTAGACAACCATCCTCTCTCACCGAGGCAGTAGACCATCGCTGCAGTCTTATACGGAAATTTTTATACACCCAATCCACTACAAGCAAAAGCCACATATATCCTTGTTCACATTGTCAACTATATCTTGCCAGCAGCAAGCCGTGCTGGTGTTAATCAATTCGCGAAGGTATTTCCTGGCCGACTTATATGCTGCAACCCGGTTGCATGCCTCGTCACGATTCTGTGCCCGATGAGCCTTACGCCGAAGCTTGTGACACTTCCTTGGCTTTTCAGCAATTTAAGTCGACCACCAATACACTGGTAACTCTACGTGCCGGGGTTTTCGTTGGGGCAGAAGCATCGCAAGCAGTCGGGATGACGCTGCCAGTTTTTCCTTCCCTGAGGATCTCCAAGTTATTCTAAATGCGAGTCAAAAGGTGAAATTCATCTACGAGTATGATTATTCGCACAAATATACTAGTCATTAAATTACTCCTTAGTCAAAACAAGCATTGAACTTTGAATATCCTTATTTTTTACGTGGATCCAAATGACGCTAGATACAATATAACGCTTGAAGGTATATTCAATTACTGCAAGAGCCAATTTGCTTCTCTTCATCTAGAAGTTTCTCTTAACACTTTTCCAAACGTGGAATTAAAATTGCCACACTGCTATGATTAGCCCGCAATTCATTGCTCTGGATTATATAACGTTCGCAAACATTTTGTGTCACCAAAATCAATCTTTTTTGTTACTCTGGCTCTTTGAGGAACAAGATAAAACTGGAGTGGACATCCATGTGTACACGTTGTCGCAACTACTCCTGCGACCGCCTGCCTAACAACGTGTCTTTTTGCACCTACCCCTGCGACCGTGATTCTAAAGCTAGTTAAGGGGAACCCAATGGGTTGTCACAAGAAAGTAAACAAACGCTTATGCACTCGTAAATATGATTTTATTGCAAATAAAACTTCACAGAACAAGAAAATAGCATTGAATGCAAATAAAGCATTATGGCCACTTAGGATAGAAAACACTGTCGTATCGATAACCCATCGTTTTCTAGCAATAACGCACATTACACTTTTAATTGAGTTCCTCGCTCCGATTTACAATGTTACTCCGTAAAATGTTGTTATCCCTAAACCGGGTGTAATATTACTTTCACTACAGTCAATATGTACCTCCGGACACGTTCTCGAACCGAAAAAACGACTAAATTCCGAATCATATCTCACGCGCCAGGTAAATTTCGCGTTCATGTTTAGTCGTCAAATTGACAATCTGGCTCTCGAGAGGAGAAATTGTGGAAATTATTGGAAATGAAATGACAATCATGCTCAGAAGGTGGTCGTATCATTTTCTATGGAGCTTATATGAGCATAGCCTCTCCATTTGTTCCGTTCCTCAAAACTCTGGCTAGCATTCAATCTTCGACTTTGGCTACACTAGGATCGGTTTCTATGTTGTGGAATCATTCGATGATAAATTTTGATGTAATACGTTTTTTGTATCGACAATTTGCAAATAAATCTAGCTCAGTCAATCTTCACTGATTGCAGTTAATCCATAATTACTTCACAAGTTTCTCATCAAAAATATTCAATTGTTCATTGAACAAATAAAACAAATCATGCATAATAATGACCTTTGCAGATGCCCAGAGTTGAAGATTTTTACCGATAAATATATTCCAATTCACAAAATGTAAAATGCGTGTCACAACGACGTATACGCGGTGTAGAACTCACTTGAATGTTTATTTCCGCAGAAGTTAGCACTCAACAAAAGTTCGAATGTTCAACTGATGCGTACATATCTATAATCACGAAAATTTTGTACTCGCTTTGTTTTAAGCCTGACTTGAAGAAACTCGAAATAATATATTTTGTAAGTTCTGCGTTTTTCGAGAAAACCGGTGTTGCTTTGACATTGATGTCTCTTTCGTAAACTTTTTGCAAAGGCAATGTATTTTCCATGTGTTTACCAATGCTGCATCGAAGGCATTTATTAAAAGCTTCCAGTGCTACTTTTCCCCTCTTATCCTTATGCAGTAATTGCTTGTTGAGTTGTCGAATAAATCAACTCAGCCCATCGTTTTATTACAGTGGAATCATGACCTTGTTTTTTCATTGCTTTTGTATCACATAATTGGGTCTTAGCAGTTTTATTCACACGAACAGTGCCTGTGAACAAAAAGTAAATATTTCGTTACAATATTAAATTGAACATCATAGTAGCTGTTTCGTAAAACCAAGTTTTGGAAGCCTATACATAAGTTTGTGTGATGTAAAAAAGTTGTCAAAAGTTATAGTGTGTTGTTTCTGAATTCCAATCTTTGAGAGCAATCCCAATAATACACTTTCACCCTAAACCAAATTTTCTAGAGTTTTCACTAGTTGCGCCACCATAAGGAATAAATTGGTATAAATAGCCTTCATCCGAACATAAATTAAAATATTTGTGTGCAAACCGTATTGGTTTACATCTAGTAAACATTTTCGCAGAGTGGCGCCGATAGTATCGAATGATTTGCTCGTCTATGAATAGGTGATGAGCGAAAATGCCAAACTTTAGAAATTTTCCGTTGAGCAAATTGTTGAGTACGCTTCTGTTAGCAAATTTATCACTTGAATCGATTGTCCTGTTACTGCAAACAGGAAGATATGCCTTGATTGCTTTCGCATTGCAGCTTTTACAATATACTGAAAAACTGGTTGATCAGACCAATATAAATCAAATTGAGGCACTGAATACTGTGCAGAAAAAACAATATACCAATAGATTTTCTGATTTCATTGAAATCCGTTTGGATTGTTGATCATTTTTGTCTTGACTGGCATATTCATTGGTTTGGTCAACAATAAAGTTGATGATATTGTAATTCATGAATAGCTCCAAAATTTCAAGTGGATTCAAATGACCTTAATCAAATAAGTAAAAGCCACAATTGCATTCCTTTCAAAAATAATACAACTAAAGTGAACTTACCAGCTTTGTTAGGAATCTGGCCTATAACTCCCCCGGATACATTCTTAGGCATCACGGAAAACTTGTTTTGGCGACTTTTTGGCGGTTCATAATGGAACTCAGTTTCTTTTTTAATCTCACCAGATGGATCTGCGGTTTTATGTGCCAATGATCTTTCTATCAAAAAATCAGTTTCTAATTTACTATACTTTTCATTTATGGGATTTGTTTCCCAACAAGTACACTCTAGCTATACTTTCCCAACGAGCTCATTGGGAAAGATATTATCCGCATTTAAAAGATGTATATTATCGTCAATTTCCTCGCAGTCACTAATATCACCAACATTTTAAGGTGGGCATATTACACTATTCGTACGTTCTGTGGCATTTAATTTTGACTGCATCTCTCCCTTTTCATCACAAGCTGCACTTAGCAGTTCTTCAATTTCAACACTTTTGATGATACAGAGCACATAAGCATTGCATAATAATAAGAAAACACTAACGCAACTACTCGTAATGAAACCAAAAACAAAAAACCATGAAAAATCCGCGAAGTGAAACTGTCAATCAAAGTGACTAACACTATATTCCAACGCATATTTTTAGATACGAATGATACACGAGACTTGAATGGTGCCTGCTGCAGTTGTAAATTGTACCAATGCCTTCCTATATACATTAATCTAAAATTTAAATCTTTAATTCATAAGCGTGGAAAAATTTTTTACTATTTTTTAATAATTCAAAAAAAAAATTTTCAAAATTTGAAAATGTGTCACTTTTGTGAATAAAAACAACCCTTAAAAAATGAGCAATCTATACTTAGCTCAAGTAAATATTAGAGAAAGAAAGTTGCAAGTGCTTAAAAGTAAGCCGTTGCGTTTCCGCAACGTTAGCCGGTAATGGATTAAACAAAATAAATTTAATTTTATTATAATTTCAAGTGCTGATTGCGAGCCCAAAAATGACCTTCCGTCTGTCTCGGTGAGCTTTCACTAGATGATTCAAATTAAGAAATTTACTAAATTATTATTTATTCTAATAAACATTTTATGCTTTCGACTGTTCACCAGAAACACTTTTCTCTATTTCTGCACTTTCACTGGATCATTCTCTGAATATATTAAGAGCAGATGCGAGGGTCTCTTCAATCAACTCCATCATGGCTACTTCAATGGAATTCTCTCTCCTTCCATCCACGCTTGTTTTTCTACTTAGTATTTATTTAAAGCCAAAACATAAAATTATTGCCTCATGGCCAAACCGGAGAAAATGTTTACTTAAACAAAATATGTGCTCACCGTATGGCTCATGGTATAAAGACCAACAAGGTATGCTCGCTCAGGAAAAGAGCTTTTCATGTGACGTCATTAAGGTGAGAGCTTTTGCGTGGAAAGCATTCATGTATGGACTTTTAATAGATTTCAGAAAAAGTATTAAAATATAGAACACATTATAATCTGATTGATGCACAATTGTACTAAGTATTAAAAGGATATTAATTTGTTTTGCCCTCAGCAGTAGTAATATATATTTCATTTTTGTGTGGCCATTATTCAAAAAATAAAAATCAGTACCCATTCTAATATTTCATGATCGTATAACACTTCCATTTATTGCATAAACGATGTTAATCAAATTTATAATATTTTTGCCGAGTATTTAATATCATTTCAATACTTAAACGGTCGTACATTAAATGATTCATTATGTGGCACAAAATACTTTGAGTATTTTAAAGACTTCGAAAGGAGAGAAGCTTATCATCTAGACTCGTATAATTTTTTTTGTTTCTTGTCTAATATATATAATATGTGCGCATACCTGTTAAACGGCGATAGATAGAAAAGTCCTATTTTCCACAAAGTATTAATCTTTCCTTTAATATCATCATCATAATTGATCGACGTATGTAAGGATCTTAATTCTATGTACTATGTAATGAAAGATAACCTAACATATTGGGCTAAAATATATCGGCACAAAATTGTAATCCTTCTAGGAACCTTTAGATATTCATAATATTGATGTCGAGAAATTGAATTTTAATGTACTTCAGTACCAAATATGCCCATTATTTTGTGGCTACTTGAAGATTCAATGGAGGAAAAAGTGTCTTTTGGTCACGAAAGATGACAACAATTCATCAGTTGTTCGTTTCACACATTTTTTTCAAAAATAACCAATAAATTAATTCTAAATGCAACTGAAATGTTAAGGTATGAAGCAATACTGTTAGGGGAAATTTTATGATTGCTTTCCCCTTCAACGTTCATCCTTCAGCTGCTAATAAAATAATCCTTCTCACATTCTTAGATTAAGATATACATATATATATAGATATATAGATATATATATATATATATATATATATATATATATATATATATATATATATATCTATATATATATATATATATATATATATATATATATATATATATATATATATATACATATATATATATATATATATATATATATATAGATATATATATATATATATATATATATATATATATATATATATATATATATATAGTTAAATATCCAAACAATTCTGCAAGTTACTGTCGCAATTGTTGTCGCAACTATTAATAACATCATGATCATTAAAGGAATGTACTCGAAGGCACAAGCATCGACGAAGCATGATCAATATCTGAAAGTAACGTCACTGCGGTAGTATTCAAAATTGCTTGAATATTCCGGGCAGTTCACGCTAGAATATTCGCCAATATACGAGAAATGGATTGAATGCCTAGAGACCCCATATAAAGCCGAGCTAATGAATGGGGAGGAATATTAAAATAGTTGGAATACAAATCGATAGACAAGTGAGTAATTAATAACATTTTAATTATTTGTAAAAAAGTGAAATTAATTTTTGTGCATTCTTAGTAAATAAACTCATTTAACTTAATTTAAAAGACGATGTGTTTTCACCTTCTCGGAACATTAAAATAATCGGCCGCGAACTATAACACGCGACAGTGGTGTCAAAATTGAGAATGAAAGCGCTGAAACTGAAAACTTTTAAACCTTTTCACGATGCCCAATAGTGAAATGTAACGTGGTAACTGGTGGGGAAATTGCCAAACAAACAATGTCACGTAGTTCACATCTAAACATTAATGAATTGACTATATCGGAGCTTAAAGAGGAGTTGGAGCAGCGAAATCTGGCTACGCAAGGTACAAAGGCCATACTGGTTGCACGCTTGAGTGACGCGATCGAAACAAAAGTCGTGTATCTGGGTACGGGTGAGCCCTCAAATGCAGAAAAAGGTGCACAAGGCAGAGAAGCAGAAACACCAAAATCAAAGGAACCCAAAAATGCGCTGATACAAATGTTTTTGCCGATGCAGCAAGAGCAGCAAGAGTAGTCTACCACTTTATCTTCGAAGCTGGACCAACAAGTCATCCAAACCAGGGCAGATTTGCAAAAACAGTCAACCGATTTGAAACCAAATTTGCAAAAACAGCCAACCGAAATAAAAGCGGAGCTTGGTAGTTTGAACCACCAGGTTTACCAGGTTGAGGAGAAGGTCAGCAAGGTCGAGGAGAAAATCAACCATGAGATGGAAAAAATGAAAAAGGAATTGGAGGCAGTGAAGGCAGTAGTAACAACCTCACCAGCCCCACTTATAACCGCAGAGCAAAGCAAGTCCAGAAATGTGAAAGTACCAATATTCGACGGGCAAACGGTCTGGAGTATTTACAAAGCCCAGCTTTAAGCCGCAGCCAGGGCAAATCACTGGAATAAGCAAGAACGAGCAACTGCACTAATTCTTGACCTAAGAGGCCCAGCTCCTGAGCTTCTGCAGACAATTCCCGTTGAGTTGCACTCAAACTTGGCTGCTATAATAAATTCGCTTGATATGCGTTATAGAGACGATCATCTGAAGCAGATTTATCCGTCACATCTACGGCATTGGATGCAGATGTCTGCCGAACCCTTATAGCAGCTAGCCCAAGACATTGGGTGACTAGCGCTTTTAACTTACGCAGCCTACGACCCAGAACATAGAGATGACGCAGCAACCGAAGCATTCATTAGCGCATTAAAGGACCAGGAATTGCAACAAGCCATGCATTTAGCTCAAAAGGAAACAATTAAGGACGCATTGGACTATACTCTGAACTTTGAGGCAGCGAAAAACGTGACCCGTACCACTGCCCGGGTTCGCGAGATAGTGACAGACGAGTACAAGTGTGAGCGGGTGGAAATTGATCGAGAGCCGCAGGTAAATGGTGCGCGTGGATGATGAAATCGCGGTGAGAAGGGGCATCTGCAAAAAGACTGCAAGAAGCGAAGAAAACCAAGCGATTGTCTAGGGTGGAGGAGACCCAGACTGAGTCAGGAACCCAGAATGGAAGCCTTCGAATTGAGGGGACCAACTTTGTGGGGCAGAGGTTGGCTAGGAAGATTGACGTCCCCAGCACCACCATTACCGCGTCAAGACCACATCGGCGAGAAATAGGCTTATGCCTTCCGGGTCAAGTTGAGGGAGAGCATTGCCACATAACAATCGACACTGGTGCAACCTGATCGAATACCCGGCTAAACCTAGTGAGGCAACAAATACTTCACAAGGGCAGGATTTCCTAACTCTGGACAGCCGCGGGAGAAACTGCACCTCTCGATTATGCGGTTGGCCTCCAGATACAGTTGGGAGACCTTGCGTTCCGATATAATTTTCTGTTCGCGAACATTATGGATGACTGCTTTCTCGGAATGGATTTCCTGTGACCACATGGAATCACGTTGGATTCGGGCAAACGGGTATTGAAATGGCGGAATGTCGAAGTACTGATGGAGGATCCAGCGTCCAAATTCCCAAGATGAATGTGGTAGTACATACCGTCACTGATGTACCAAAATCTTTCGAGAGCATTATATGGGCCAAGCTTGATGGTGATTCTGGAGACCACCGTTCTTATCTGATTTTTTTTTTGTGGTAGGGAGGTGAAGGCATTTACGCCCGCCGAGTCTGGCAGTGTGGGACTCCCATGGAGGATACCTTTGGACTACCCACTAAACACCTCCCCTGTCAATCTGAGAACCTAGCCTGGAACCGTTTGACACATTACTTCGGGCCAGGTCTCGTTTTGTTACGCCGTGGGGCGCCTTCAAGCTGGGGAGTTCCTTTCCTAGCGGGAGGGGAGAAGGGACGAGGAAATGCCAGAAAAGCGATCCCCCAGCCCCAGCGCCTCCAGCTGCTGTGAGTCCCTTTTATATTTTAGGACTGCCCGAGCATAATGTGCCACCTGGTTCCATTTGTCAACCGATTCGAGCATCACCGCAACTATATTATCCGGGGTGAGCTCCCCCGTCTCCCTGTAGAGTTCCCTACGCAGCCTGACCCATTTTGTATACGCAAAAAATGTGTGGCAAGCATTGTCCTCCTCTCCTGGGCAAAACCGACAATCGGGAGACCGTGACTTACCGATCTTGTGCAGGTATGACTGAAAACACCCGTGCCCGCTCAAAAGCTGGGTCAGATAGAAGTCAGTCTCACCATGCCTTCGATTTAGCTACGGTCTCACATCCGGGATGAGGTGCGCAGTCCACCTTCCTTCATGCAATTCCCCCAAGACTGCTGCCAATCGTTGAGCGAGCGTTGTCTCTCCTCGTGGACAACCATCTCCCTCGCATCCTCGCTTCGGCGCAGGTAAATAGCGTGGCGCCCTCTAGCAAGGAGGGCGACAGGTATCACGCCTGCAATCACTCTCACCGCCGAGTCGGAGACTGTTGGATTCGAAGATGCAATTCTTAGTGCTCCTCTTCTCTGTACCTGTGCCAATCGTTTTCGGTATACCTCCTTGCTTAGAGCGTTGCCCCATACCTCTGCTCCGTACAGTAGCACTGACCCTACAGCACTCATCAAGAGGCGTCTTCTTGATGGGCTGGGTCCCCCTACGTTGGCCATAAGTCGACTCAGGGCCGATATTCTCGAAGCAGCCTTCTCAGCCGTTGCCCTGATTTGCTCAGAGAAACTCATCTTTGAGTCGATCAGTATCCCCAGGTACTTCACCGCTGGCTTCGATTCGATTTGTATATCTCCAATACTGATCACCCTTACTCTAGGGATTCTCTTTTTTGTCAAGATTACCACTTCGGTTTTCTCCAATGCTAAACTGAGCCCGCGAGCAGTCATCCAGTCCCTCACTTGGCACATTAGCATACCTAGCCTAAGTTGCGCTTGTTCAACGGTGCGTTCGGCGACAAGAGCCGCAACATCATCCGCATAGCCGACCAAACGCGACTCATCTGGCATCTCAAGTCTCAGTAGCCCGTTGTAAGACACGTTCCACAGCTCCGGACCAAGGATAGATCCCTGGGCAACACCCGATGTAATTTCCATCCTTCGTTGGCCCTGTGTCGTGTCGTAGAGCAGGCTTCGGTCCTTTAGGTAGTTCCTCAAAAGCCGCATTAGATATTCTGGAACTTGAAAAGAGTTTTCCAGCGTGTCCAGAATATCCACCCATCCAGCGGAGTTGAAGGCATTCCTGACGTCGAGTGTCACCAACAGGACGATCCGTCGCTTGGTGCGACTATATGCCTCTGCCTTTTGGACCGCGTTCACCACCTCTGCAATCACATCAATGGTAGAACGTCCTGCTCTAAAGCCATACTGCCGAGGAGATAGGTCCCCAGCAGCACGAATCGCGTCAGTGAGTCTTCCCTTGATGAGTTTCTCTAGCACTTTCCCAGCCGTGTCTAGCATACATAACGGACGGTATGCAGATGGTGATTCGGGATTTCCTTTCCCCTTGCTGATCAGCACGAGCCTCGCCACCTTCCATCGTACCGGGAAAACCCCGTCCCGTTGGCAAGCGTTGAATGTGCTGGGCAGCAAGTCAGGACAATGGTGATAGACGAGCCGCAACACCTCAGCTAGAACACCATCTAGACCTGGAGCCTTCCTCGCTTTCAAGGAGAGGACTGCCTCCTCCAGTTCCAGCTGTGTGAGGAGTGGGCACTCTACTGCTGTTTCACAATGGACAGCGTCAACACGGACGGGATGGGTGGGGAAGAGTCCCCGCACTATCGCGTCCATCTTTTCCGCATCATGTATACAAGGCTTCCGTAGGGCACCAAGTTTCCCCATGATCAGCTTGTAGCCAAGGCCCCACGGATCCTTGTTCACATTGTCCACTAGGTCTTGCCAGCAGCGAGCCTTGCTACTGTTGATCAGTTTGCGAAGGCATTTTCTGGCCGACTTATATGCTGCCACCTGGTTGCATGCCTCGTCACGGTTCCGCGCCCGTTGAGCCTCACGTCGAAGCTTGTGACACTCCCTTCGCTTTTCAGCGATTTCAGTAGACCACCAGTACATTGGGGGCTTGCCGTGCCGGGGTCTTCGACGGGGCATAGAAGCGCAGCAAGCAGTCGTGATTATGCCCATAGTAGAGTTCACCACGTCTTGAGCTGCCAGTTCTTCCGTCCCCTCTGGAGCTCCCTGCAGCGGCTCACCTGCAGTGAGCACCTTGACGAACCTCTCAACGTCCATTCTTCTAATGTTCCATCCAGTTGTAGAAGGCCGAGAGCACGGACGTCGGGAGATAGCATCACTTATGTCAAGCAGAATGCACTGGTGATCACTGGCTGAGTAGTCCTCTAATACTTTCCAGTTGTGTATCCTCCGTACTAAGGACTCCGAGGCGAATGTCACGTCCGGTATGGTTCCCTCACAGCCAATACGGCGGAAAGTCGGCATATTTCCGGAGTTTAGTACGACGTGGGCCATCCTGGCCACCATTTCCAGGACTCGTTTTCCCCGCAGATCCGTCTGAGGCATGCCCCCCTCGATTGCTTTAGCATTGAAGTCGCTCCAAACGAGCACTTTACCCTCTGCATTCGAGACAGCACCCTCCAAAGCATTAAGCTTGGCTTGGAAAGATGATATTGGCTCGTTAAGCGTTAGGTACACACTAAAGA
Source organism: Odontomyia ornata (assembly GCA_963969285.1). NCBI lineage: Eukaryota > Metazoa > Arthropoda > Insecta > Diptera > Stratiomyidae > Odontomyia > Odontomyia ornata. The sequence continues at coordinate 218,956,160 of OZ017739.1, forward strand.
AGGTGATCCCTGAGCACCGAACCCACACGAAACCATCCCCCCGTCCACAACTCTCCGCTTGAAAGTCACTGTTCCGAACCCAGATAGCGGCAGTACCGGTTTCATCAGAGTACCATAATGCAGGACTTTTATTAAGGTGTTGCTCAATCAGCAGCAAGAAGTCGGCTTTCCTGTCCCTCGCAAACTGCTCAAGCAGATTTTGGGCGGTTGAACTGCGGTGTAGGCTTAGCTGCAGGATGCGGGTCATCAAAGCTCTGATTAGGCCTTGGCTAGGGCGATCTTATATGATAGAATCAACGAACACGTCAGCATTGCGCAGTTTGATTGTAGGACGGTACCTTGTAAGATCTTTAAGGAACGGACACGTGCCGGTTAGAGTCCTTAACACCGCATACTTAATCACACGCAACAAAGCGGGAGAACTTCATCGGTAGCTGCCAGCCTGTTTCCACCATCATCTCTTGAGAAGCTACTTACGACCATCATTGGAAAAGAGGCAAGACACAGACAAAGCCAGGGGACTCACGTCTGCTATATTGAAGCAGACCAAATTGTCAGTGCAGCTATTCAAGCAAGCTTCTGAGCTGGTCACCAAGTACAGTGACATCTTCTCAACAAGCCCGGATGACCAAGGCTGAACGAGTATGGTAACTCGCATCATAGATACACAGGGAGCATATCCGGCAGCTTAACAACGTCAGGAAGAAAGATAGTTACCCACTTCCACGCATCGTCGACATCATGGTCATTTTAGTCAACACAAAATGGTTTTCTATACTCGATCTCAAGAGTGGCTACTGGTAGGTGGAAATTGACAAGAAGCACCGGGAGAAGACCGCAGTTTTAGTTGGGAACGGATTGTGGCAATTTGTGGTGATGCCATTTGGGCTTTGCAATGCTCCAACTACATTCGGACGCCTAATGGAATACGTGCTATGAGGACTAACCTGGAAAGCTGCTTGGGGTACCTAGATGACATCACTGTTATCGGGAGAATGCTCGAAGAGTATGTGCGGAACTTAGAAGAGGTGTTCTCCCAATTGCACCTGGCGAATTTGAAACTTAGTGCCGACAAGCGTACCCTTTTTGCAGCTGAAGTAAAATACCTGGGACACGTCGTATCAGCAGAAGGGGTCAAAACAGACCCTGAGAAAATTGAAGCCGTGAAAAGCTGTCCAACCCCAAATAACAAGCACCAACTGCGAAGTTTTCTGAATCTGGCAAGCTTCTATCGAGGATTCGTCAAAGACTTTGCCAAAATAGCTAAGTGTCTCCATCAGTTAACCGAGAAAAATCGTCCGTATGTCTGGAATGAGCAATGCCAGGCAGCATTTGAGACATTGAAGGAGATGCTGTGTGAATCACCCATGCTGGCATATCCGAAACCCGGAAAAATGTTTGTAGTTGACACCGATGCGAGCAACGGCGGGATTGGAGCTGTATGCTGCCAGCAAATCGATGGTGTAAAAGGAGTCCTCTCGTTTCACAGTCGAGTTCTATCAAAAAGTGAGAGGAACCACTGCTATGATTGGCTATAATTGAGGCCACGAAGCAGTTCCACAAGTACTTATATGGCCAGAAATTTGTTCTTCGAACAGACCATGCATCGCTGTGATGGTTACTTAACTTCAAAAACCCAGAGGGACAAGTTGCGAGATGGATTGAAATATTGCAGTCATACGACTTCAAAATTGTTCATCGCAAGGGCGGAGTTCATGGAAATGCTGACGCCGTATCTCGTCGTCCATGTCCAGCTAACTGCAAGCATTGCCGACGGATTGAGGAAAAGGAGCCGCCTATTGATAACGGCTGAATTCGACGAATGATGGTCATCGGAGGAGATTCGAAATGCCCAGTTAGCCAATGAAGCCATCGGGCCGTTGCTCGTTTGGAAGGAGACAACTGGGTGACCTGAGTGGAAGGACGTTTCGATGCATGGCGCAACCCTAAAAAGTTATTGGGCACAATGGAACTTCCTTCAAGTGGAAGGTGGCGTACTCAAGTGGAAATCGGAAACGGTGAATTGCAGCTCCTATAGGATGCAAACTATACTTCCCAAAAGTCGAATCGACGATGTGGTCAAGGAAATGCATGAACGCCACCTTGGTGATAACAAGACCTTAGCGGAATTGCAGGAAAGGTTCCACTGGCTCTACACTCGAGGAAACGTAGAGGATTGGTGTCGTAGATGCACGGTTTGCGCTTCCATCAAACGTTCAAAGTGACGACTGAGAGGACAAATGCAAACCTATAATGTGGGGGTACCATTTGAAAGGATTGCTGTTAAAATCACAGGACCCCGAATCCGAATAGGGAAATCGATACACACTGTGTGAGGCCAATTATTTCATCAAGTGGCCCGAGGTCTACCCCATTCCCAACCAGGAAGCAACTACTGTAGCGGAACAGCTAGTGTTAAACTGAGTTAGTAGGTATGGCGTTCATTGTGAACTAAATTCGGATTAAGGGCGAAACTTTGAGTCACTAGTTTTTGCCAAAATTTGCGAGCTGTTGGGAACATGGAAAACAAGGATAACACCGCAGCATTCCCAATCCGATGGAATGGTCGAACGTTTCAACGCCACACTTAATAAACACCTGGCCAAGATGGTTGCGAGAACGTAAGGGTCGGGGCCGGCACATCCCACTTTTTTGATTGCGTATAGAGCTGCCGAACATGCATTGACGGGCGAAGCCCCAGCTAAAGTCATTTTCGGAAAGACTATTCGTCTGATTTAAAGTTCGGAACGCCCCCTGAGAAACTCCAAACGATCTCGGAGTACACAAGTGAGCTTAGGCTACAATTGAACCAGATACATCGGATGGTGCGAAAACACTTCGAATCGGCTACTGACCACATGAAGACCAGGTATGATCTAAAGGAAAATTCTACTGGTTCCCAGCAAGATGACTTAGTGTGGCTATACAGCTCACAACGGCGGAAGGGTAGGTCTCTGAAGTTGCAGTATAATTGGGAGGGATCATACCAGGTTACACGTCGTAAATCACATACAAAAGCACCGTAAGCTGAGAGCCAAACTGAAAATCGTGCACCTGGACCGTCTCGCCCCATATAACATCCAGGGAGACTTAACTATCACTGGCGACACATCTTTTTGGGGTGAAAATAGCTGAGGTGGGGGCAGTGTTACATGTTCAAACAATTCTGCGAGGTACTGTCGAAATTGTTGTCGTCACTATTAATAACATCATGATCATTGAACGAATGTACTCGAAAGCACAAAAATCGACCAAGCATGACCAATATCTGAAAGTGACGTTACTGCGACGGTATTCAGAATTGCTTGAACATTCCAGGTATTTCCCACCAGAATATTCACCAGTATACGAGAAATGGATTGAATGACTCGAAACCCTTTATAAAGCTGAGCTGAATGAATAGGGAGGAATAGTAAAACTGCGATAGTAAAACTGCGATAGAGTGGAGCGCGAATTAAAGGCGATATGATTGATAGTGAAGTGGTTTTTGTGATACAGACAGTTGGAATATAAATTCATAGACAAGTGAAAAATTAATATCATTTCAGTTATTTGTAAAATAGTGAAATTAATGATTGGACATTCTTAGTAAATAAATTCTGTTAACTTTTAATGTTCCGAGAAAGTGTTTTCACACTTTCTCTGAACATTGAAATAATCGGCCGTGAACTATAACACGCAATTATATACAGGGTGCGTACTGTATTTCTGGACATGCATAAATGTGACTATTACTTTTTGAATTTGTTTTTGTATTTTTTTTCCTTTTCAGATAAGAAATGGCGGACTACAACATCACTCAAGAAATAAAGAGGCATACTGTCATCGTCGCTATATATTCGAACTGTACAGACTTATAGATCTTTAATTTTTTAATTACGTCTGTTTATTCGTGCATAAGGTTCCCCGTGAATTTGAAGCAGCAGGAAGTGATACAGAATCAGTTGCAAAACGCAAAAAGCATGAACAACGTTTGATATTGTCCAATCTGAAGAATTTTTAGAGCAAGTGCAAGCGATCATAGATGTGGACCCTTCAAAATCAATGAGCGTTCTTGAGAGTGAGCTTCATGTTTCTGAGCACCTTTTTCCTAGAGTTGTCCACGAAGACCTTCGGTATGAGTCTTACGTGATGCGCAGAGGACAGTTCATGTTGGAACAAATACGAGAACAGAGAGTTCTCCGATCAAAACGTCCGTCACTTGAATAAAATCAAACACACTGCGGTGCCCAAAATGTTATGGTTTTTTCCCGACGAAAACAATTTTGAACAACATCATAAGACCAATCGCAGAAATCCTACGGAGGTTCCTATTGTTATGCACACAAAATTTCCAGCCACTGTTATGGTTTTAGGTGTTGTCAGCAACGAAGGACATGTTATGCCACCACACTTTTATACTCAAGGACTTCGAGTGAACTCTGCAGCATACGAGTACATCGAGGTTTTGGAGACGGTAGTGAAACCCTGGATAGAAAATGTAAGCGGAGGCAGACCATACATTTTTCAACAAGACTCTGTAGTAATCGAGCAGTTAGGGGTTAAAGAAAATTCAGGCATAAAATGTCCCAGATCAACTAAACGATCGAACTGGTACGATTGTAGATTGAACTGGAACAATTTCAGATTGAACTGGAACAATTTGCGATCAAACTGGTACGATTTGAGATTGATCTGGGACGATTGAATATTTTTGACAGCAGTTGCCATTGGACGGAGGAGTGAGAAGAAAGATTTTCCTTGAAGTGTTCTCGAAACAAGTACTATCTCCCTCGATGTAGTTATTTACACTTTTTGCGACTTCGGTCGCCTCTTGAGCAACCTCAAATTCGTGAGTGCGAAATTTTTTTGCAGTGGGTCCTCGTGCTGGGGAAATGAGCCCGCCCCACGACACCGCAATGCTAGCCTGCCAGTGCATTCACGCGCATTCTCGGCGGATATTGTCATCTTCTTCTGCCGAGGCAGCAGAACATCGCTGCAGTCCTTTACGGACATATTGAAACCTTCTAGTCACTACAAATGGCGCCCAACGTGGGGCTCCAAAATGCCCGGCTGTATCATCAGTCGTGAGCACGAGACCGTCCATCGTCTCTAGGTGTCCCCACAAGGTGTCAAGATTATTGGCGGGTAGGTAACTGCCGAGGGTTTTTGCACTAATCGTGCCCCAGCAAGTCTAGTAACTTCCCAACGTGTGTTGTCTTTGGACATCAATATCGTTTGGTCCTGCTTTTGATTTATACTTTGGTGGTTTACCATCATTGTATAACTAGTAAGGCCAAATGATATTAGAGTCCCTATTTGTGTTCAGAAGTTATTATCTCAACATTCATTTTGCGGAGGATTCTGATCCGCTCCCCAAACCAGCGGTGCCTGGGTGTCTTAAATTACATGGATTTTGATTTCATGTGATTGGCTGATTAGCTAATCCATGACTATCCATGACAAGACGCGCGCTGCTTGTGGATCAGAATTCAACCCTGGGCTGACAAGTGGTAACTTGAAAAACTTGCGGATGAGGGAGCACTTCTGAACTCTGATTCTCATGGTGCCGCAAGAGAGGCAGAGTCTTAGTCATGTATACGGTAACAAACAATTCTCATAAAAATATTGAAGAACTTTTGCAGACGTTGCATTTACCTTATTATGGAAAATGCAACGAGATCATTTCTAAAACGACACATGTCTAATCCAGACATAGTGTCAGCAAAATTAGAGTATTTAGGGAAACCGTATCCACGGCGTCGCCCCCAGTCTGTAACCGGTACTCTAAGCGTGCGAATCGAATAAAAGTTTGTTAAAAGTGTAAAAATCGTGTGTTGTTATTTGTGTTGGTGGAATTATTCTTTTTTTTTTATTCTAAGCCATAAACTACTCTAAAACTGGCGCAGTCGGTAAACGCGATCCGCGACTCGAATAAACTTATAATAAAACAGGGTATTGCAAAGCCCAGGCAGAATTATAAGAGAACTCGCCTCTGGCCTCAATTGAATAAATTGGGAGTCAGTTAATAATAAAACAGGGTATTGCAAAGCCCAGGCAGAATTATAAGAGAATTCGCCTCTGGCCTCAATTGAATAAATTGGGAGTCAGTTAATAATAAAACAGGGTATTGCAAAGCCCAGGCAGAATTATAAGAGAATTCGCCTCTGGCCTCAATTGAACAAATTGGGAGTCAGTTAATCCAAACCCATGTTTTAAACTTTATAAACATTTATAAAATCCATTTGGGGGATCAGATTAAGCCTAAAAGATCCTCAAATTTGTGAATGAGGCTGTTCACAATCCCAAAAGTTAAAAAAAAAAAAAGAAAAGTTCAAAAAGAAACTTTAAACCACATCAAGTGAACGAACTAAAATATTAAATCATAAACAATCTAGTGAGTGAATGAACTAAAATATAAAATCATAAACAATCTAGTGAAGTGAAAGTGAATGAACAAAAAAAGATCTGACCTTTATTACGAAAGAAGGAAAATATCAAGAGAAGTGATGGCTGAAGAAATCCAACAATTGCAACGCGAGATCCAAGTGCGAGATGCTCAAATAGCCCAACTGGCTGAAGCAATCCAACAATTAAGACTCGACCGTGAAAATAACGTAAGAGCTATGGCAAACAACGACGCTAGAGTACGGGAAAACGTTCTCAAGGAAATAAGACACATGTCGAATTTCACGGGCACGTCCAAAATAACAATAAACAGCTTCATTGCTAGCACGGAATATTACCTGGCGAGCATCAACGATGAGGAAACAAGAAAAGCGGCAACAAGAATGATCTTTTATGAGAAAATTCAGGGAGAAGCGAAACAAGGAATTATCAACACGGAAAAAACAGACGACTGGGAAGAAATAAAAAAGGCGCTCAAACATCTCTACAGACCAGACACGGAGCCAGCGGAGATATATCGGAAGATTTGCAACCTGAAGGCAAACAATGTAAGTGATCTTGTTTTACATTTACAAAAGATAAAAATTAAAGCAGATGAATTGAAGATATTTTATAAAAATTCGCCATATGTAGATTTAACTAGTGTAAATTCTCTTCTAATTAATACTGCAAAAGAAATGTCCCAGGGTATTTTATACGAAAAAATTTATTCATTACACGATATTAATAGCATACTAGAAATAATGAAAGAGAGGAGGTTTGAAGATTCATGCATTAGGCCTGAATTTAAAGTAAAACAAAGGTCTAATGAAAGAAAGTTTTCAAAATTTAATACAAACACTCCCAAAACCTATTATGACCGTAAAAACCAAAAAATCGACAACAGACAAACTGAGTACAAGCCAAATTTCGAAAATATCCATAGCAATAATTATGAAGAAAACAGACAGCGTACTTATAACAGTAATCTCAACGAAAACAGACAAAACTATAAAAATTATTACAGCTCTACTAATCCTCAAGGACAATTTCAAACAAACTACCAGTACAAAAATAATTATAGCAATGTTAGCAATTCAAGCGGTCAAAATAGGGGAACGAACATTACCAGCACTAATAATAATGGTAATCAAAGTCCTGGGCGGAAAAGATTTAAAAACCCCCCCACAGATTCCAATAATTACAGGCAAAATAATTCATCTGGTAGCGGGCAAAATTCTCGCCAAGTTCAAGCTTATCCAGAACCAATGGAAGTTGATAATATTCAAAAATTCCAAAGAATAACCGATGCAAGAAATCAGTCAGAAGACTATTCAGAAGCGGACTCAAATCAATGTCCAGAAATTAATTATGCGCATAATAATGAAAATTTTTTTATCAATTAGCCTCGGATAATTTACCTCTTATTAAAATAACTTTAAAAAATTATCAATTCATAGCATTGGTAGATACGGGATCCTCATTTAGTCTCATTGATGACTCCATTAAAATTTTTCGAAAAACTAAGATCAATCCAGTCCCATTTTCCACGATTATTGGAAAAGATGTTTTTGAATATGAAGTCCACACTCCAGTACCTGCTGAGTTTAAGACTTCCCATAAAGCTATGATCAGGTGGAAAGTAAAACCTTTAAACAAAAGAAAATACGATTTTATAATTGGAGCAGATCTCCTAAATAACTTAGGAACAATTATTGATTTCGAAGAAGGAACGATCACCCTAAATGGTCAATCAATTAGGTTTTTAAATACTCCCTACACATTTCAGGAAGTTGCTCACTTAGAAGCATCAAGCTCTGACTTCTTAAACAGACTTAAGTTAGAACATTTAAATTTTGAAGAAAACAGGGAACTATTAAAAGTTCTTAAACGATTCGAAACTATATTCTTTAAAGAAGGGGATAAATTAACAAGTACCCCAACAATCGAACATGAAATTAAAACCATAACAGACAAGCAGATAAATGCAAAATTATATAGGTATCCCCCAAAACACGAACAAGAAGTTCGCAAACAAATCGCAGAAATGGAAAGTCAAGGCATTATCCAAAGAAGTAATTCAAGATATTCCTCTCCTTTGATAGTCGTTCCCAAGAAAACTGATAATTCTGGTACAAAAAAATATCGAATCGTCATAGACTATCGTAGACTCAATGAAATCACAGTCGACGATAAATTCCCTTTGCCAAACATCGAGTCTATTTTGGATAAATTAGGGAGAGCACATTACTTCTCCACAATTGACTTAGCCAAAGGGTACCACGAAATTTTGGTCCGCAAAGAAGATCGTCATAAAACGGCGTTCGTCACACCACATGGTCTATATGAGTTTGTTAGGATGCCATTTGGGCTGAAAAATGCTCCGGCAACCTTTCACCGTTTAATGAATGATATCCTGCGGGATTTTATTAACAAATGCTGTGTAGTATATCTTGACGATGTGCTCATATTTAGCACATCACTTGAAGAGCATATAAAATCTCTAACACAAATTTTCAAAGTCTTAGAAAAACATCAGTTAAAAATTCAAATTGATAAATGTTCATTTATGCAAAAAGAAACTTCCTTTTTAGGTCACGTAGTCACTAAAGACGGCTTAAAACCAAATCCAGAAAAAATTCAATCAATACAAAAACTTGAACTACCAAAAACAAAAAAAGAACTGAAAAGCTTTTTAGGAGCCACAGGGTATTACCGCAAATTTATTAGGGATTATGCGAAGGTCGCACAACCCCTAACAAAATACTTAAAGAAAGATTCGAAAATCAATACTAAAGATCCAAATTACATAGAAGCGTTTGAGAAATTGAAAGCACTTATTAGCACACATCCTGTTCTTCGTTTTCCCGAGTTCGATAAACAATTTCAATTAACAACAGATGCGTCTAACTACGCCTTAGGTGCAGTATTGTCGCAAAACGGACATCCTGTGTGTTTCGCATCACGAACATTGAATAGTCACGAACAAAACTATTCAGCAACGGACAAGGAATTCCTTGCTATTATGTGGTCCGTTAACTATTTCAGGCCCTACTTATATGGAAATAAGTTCGTGATCTATACAGATCATCAGCCAATAAAATTTTTACAAGCCAAGTATAAAGGCAAGGATTTATCACCACGCCATCAACGCTGGCTGTTAAAACTAGGAGAATATCAATTTGATATTGAGTATTTAAAAGGAAAGGAAAATAGAGTAGCCGATTTCCTTAGCAGGATCAAACATCAGCAATCCGAAAAAGAAGATTCCCAAATAGATAGCCACAAAGCCAATTCGTATTCTGATCTAGGTATTTTGAATATGGAAAATGAGGAATGTTCAGATCTGGCCACGATTCACTCTGCAGAAGAGGAATTACTAGATCACATTCCTATAAAAGATGAAATTGTCAACAAACATAAGACACAATTTATCCTTACAAACAATAAAACCGTGGAGTTTGAAATCATTCATGGTAAGCGAATAATATATATATCCGAACATGATTTTGAAAATTTAAATCATATTCTAAAAACTTATGTAAACAAAGGTACAATAGGCATCTACACTGAATTAGATGATAGTAAGTACAATATTGTACAGCAAAAAATTAGGGAATTATTCCCAAGCAAGAGTTCAGTAAAATTTTTCAGATGTTCACTAAGAGCCAAGGATATCGAAACAGAAACCGAAGCCGTCAAACAAATTGCATTTTATCATGTAAGAGAAAGTATTCACTCTGGAATACAGGAATCTTACGCAGTATTGAAGAATAAAATTTATTTCCCGAAGCTCCTTGAGCTTATAACAATTGTAATAAGCCAATGCGAAGTTTGTCAAAGAGTAAAATACGACAGGCGACCCATTAAACCAAAATTTCAAAACACTGAAACTCCTTCCAATATCAACGAAATAGTCCACGTAGATATTTTTATAATAATGAAAAATAGTTTTTTAACCATAATAGATAAATTTTCTAAATTTGGAGCTGCTTATTATCTAAGCGACAGAAACCATGTAACAATTATTGAACAATTAGAAGATCATTTTGCGAAAATTGGTAAGCCAAAGAAAATTATTGCAGGAAATGAGTTTAGTGGAGTCTTATTGAAAGATTTCTTACAGTCTGAAGATATAATCTTACACTTAACTAAACCTCATAGTCATACAGGAATAGCCGATGTTGAAAGGCTACATAATACCATACTTGAAAAATTCAGAACTCTAGCAATTGATAAAACGAAACTCTCTGTAAGAAGTACAATTCAAAAGGCTATCAGGAACTATAATGAAAGGTATCACTCGACAATAAAATGTACCCCAAAAGAAGTGCAAAGCGGTCAAGTAAATTCTGAGAAAATAAAGGCAAATATTGAAGAAACCAAGAACAAATACCTGAATAAACTCAACCAAAATAGGGAAGATTACAATGAGACCAGATCTACAGGTTTCATCAAAAACTATAAAGCTGCTAGACGTAAAAACCTACCAAAATATAGGAAATCAAAATTAGATAATGTTCATCCGACAAACATTAAGAAAGAACTAAAATATGAGACGAAAGCAAAAATATAGAAGAGTTCAGTCGCAAACCAATGAAAATTAAAGGAAGTAATCATAATACTAATAGCGAGATTTTTAATGAAGGCCAAAAACTTATTCTAGAAAATGCAACTAAAAAGGGTCCTCCTGACGAAACCATAGTTTCAAAATATAATATTAATATCACAAGAAGTGATATTCAGACATTAAACGGATTAAATTGGCTAAACGATAATATCATTAACTTTTATCTAAATTTAATAACAGAGCAAAGTGTGCAAAAAGATGTCGAAAACCCGTTAAAAGTTTATGCTATGAACACTTTCTTCTTTTCACGATTATTAGAGGCTGGATATAACTCAGTGCGCAGATGGACCAGAAAAGTCAATTTATTTTCATTCGATTTAATATTAATTCCGATACACGTTAATAATAACCATTGGTGTATGGCAATAATCAACATTAAACAAAAATCTATAAAATATTACGATTCTTTAGGAAATCAAAACCCTATAGTACTAACTAAATTAGAAGATTATTTGGCGCAAGAATCATTAGATAAATTAAAACAGACTTTAGATACAACAGAATTTACAAAAGAACATGCCAGCAATATTCCGCTTCAAGCTAACGTAAGTGATTGTGGAGTATTCAGTTGTATGTTTGCTCGATATATTAGCAAAAACCAAAAAATTGATTTCACACAATCAAATATGCCTTATCTTAGACAAAAAATGATTATTGAAATAGCTCAAGCCCAGCTTTTCTAACGTATTGTCTTTTAAACCTATACATTTTTCAGCCCCTCATGCCAATATTTCTCATCTTAACCGTACTTATCCAATCAACAACAGGAATTCTTACATTGAATCCAATAGTATCCAAAAACGGATACACAACTATTAACCTTGGACAAACGGAAATCATAACAACTACTAAAACCATCCTTCATATAATCAGTATCAATGAAATCAAAAGTACGATACACGCTATTGAAGAAAACATTCACAGATTAGGAATTATAAACGATCCATTTATCCAAAATGAATTAGAGAACATTCACGCAAAATTATCAGCTATTGATCCCAGAGTTAGGCAAAAAAGAGGACTTATCAATCTCGTTGGGACCGCAGAAAAATTCCTTTTTGGTACAATGAGCGATGATGACCGACAAACAATTTTAAATACTTTGAACACGATTGAAAAGAAACAAGACGAAGAATTAAATAACTTAAACAGACAAATTGAAATAAATTCCTTTTTAAACGACTCTATCACGAATTTAAAGCAAATCATTGAATCAGATAGGAATAGAATAATTAAAACATATCAAGAAACTACCGAAAATGAAAAGAAAATTATTAAGCATCAATTAAAACTCGATCAAATTCTCAAAATAGAGTTGTTGAAGGAAAAATTGGACCAACTTATCGACAATATAGGACTTATCAGACACGGAATCGTACATCCTAGTTTATTGACAGCAACAGAAATCAGGTTGACGAACCTTGACTTTTACAAACTAAAGAATGTTCGAACTGGACTACTGAAACATAACAATGACACAATTATTCTTGCTATCAAAATTCCCGACACATACAAATTAATCGATTTTAAAGTTATAGTGGCAATGCCTAATGAAAATAATCTTGAAATCTACCTCGAAGACCAGTACATTGTTGAATCAAACTCCACAAAATATATGTATAACGAAGAAATTTTATTTGAAAATGAACTAAAACCATTAAACAACTGTATTTCCCAAAATAATTGTAAACTGGTCAAAAGCAAAGAGAATGTAATTAGAAAAATAGATGATGCTACAATAATATGTAAAAACATGATAAACCAAGATGTTGTAAACCTATGCGATGATAGAGAAATCAAGCTTAATGGAAATTATCTTATAAATATAAATAATTGTACAATAAAAATTTCAAATTATACATTTAGTAATAATAATCAAGAATTTGTAGATAGATACTTTTATATCGATAATGAATCTTATAATTTTACCGAAAAATTAAGCTTCGATGATATTATTTTGAAAAATGTTGAAAACCTGAAACGCATAAATCACTTGAAATTACACTCTAATATAAATTACATTACCATAGGCATTATCTCGATTATCATTTTGAATTTAACAATTTGGATACTCACTATTTTTAAGAAAAATAAAAACTTGGTAAAATCTCTAAATCATGTAAACGAAAATATTTATAAAATTCAGGAGAATTTTAATGTAAAGGGGGGAGAAGTCATGTATACGGTAACAAACAATTCTCATAAAAATATTGAAGAACTTTTGCAGACGTTGCATTTACCTAATTATGGAAAATGCAACGAGATCATTTCTAAAACGACACATGTCTAATCCAGACATAGTGTCAGCAAAATTAGAGTATTTAGGGAAACCGTATCCACGGCGTCGCCCCCAGTCTGTAACCGGAACTCTAAGCGTGCGAATCGAATAAAAGTTTGTTAAAAGTGTAAAAATCGTGTGTTGTTATTTGTGTTGGTGGAATTATTCTTTTTTTTTATTCTAAGCCATAAACTACTCTAAAACTTCTTCTTCTGCCGAGGCAGCAGAACATCGCTGCAGTCCTTTACGGACATATTGAAACTTACTAGTCACTACAACTCTACTCCTTCCCATAAAGCGATGGTGACACAAGATTGGATGGCCGAAAATTTTCATGAGCACAAAACACCGAACCTATGGCCACCTACATCCTTTGGATTATTACGTACGGGGCGTAGTTGAGCGTGAGACCAATAAGCGTCCTCATAATACCACTTCTTCGCTGAAGACTGCTATTAATGCCGTTATGGTCAATATGAAGAAGGAGCATTTGATTCAGGCATGTAATCGTTTCCGGGCCCGGATCGAAGAGGTTATTGCTGCTAATAGTGATTTTATTGTACAACTTCAAAGCCGCATATTAATTTAACGTTAAATTAAAAATTCCTGAAATTTCATTAAATTTTGTTCAAAATACAAGCTGATTAATTTTACTCTCAAGTTGTCCTCAAATACCGTACGCACCCTATATATATATATATATATATATATATATATATATATATATATATATATATATATATATATATATATATATATATATGTATACATATATATATATATATATATATATATATATATATATATATATATATATATATATATACAAGTATATATATATATATATATATATATATATATATATATATATGTATATATATATATATATATATATATATATATATATATATATATATATATATATATATAGGGTGCGTACGGTATTTGAGGACAACTTGAGAGTAAAATTAATCAGCTTGTATTTTGAACAAAATTTAATGAAATTTCAGGAATTTTTAATTTAACGTTAAATTAATATGCGGCTTTGAAGTTGTACAATAAAATCACTATTAGCAGCAATAACCTCTTCGATCCGGGCCCGGAAACGATTACATGCCTGAATCAAATGCTCCTTCTTCATATTGACCATAACGGCATTAATAGCAGTCTTCAGCGAAGAAGTGGTATTATGAGGACGCTTATTGGTCTCACGCTCAACTACGCCCCGTACGTAATAATCCAAAGGATGTAGGTGGCCATAGGTTCGGTGTTTTGTGCTCATGAAAATTTTCGGCCATCCAATCTTGTGTCACCATCGCTTTATGGGAAGGAGTAGAGTTGTAGTGACTAGTAAGTTTCAATATGTCCGTAAAGGACTGCAGCGATGTTCTGCTGCCTCGGCAGAAGAAGAAGTTTTAGAGTAGTTTATGGCTTAGAATAAAAAAAAAAGAATAATTCCACCAACACAAATAACAACACACGATTTTTACACTTTTAACAAACTTTTATTCGATTCGCACGCTTAGAGTACCGGTTACAGACTGGGGGCGACGCCGTGGATACGGTTTCCCTAAATACTCTAATTTTGCTGACACTATGTCTGGATTAGACATGTGTCGTTTTAGAAATGATCTCGTTGCATTTTCCATAATTAGGTAAATGCAACGTCTGCAAAATTTCTTCAATATTTTTATGAGAATTGTTTGTTACCGTATACATGACTTCTCCCCCCTTTACATTAAAATTCTCCTGAATTTTATAAATATTTTCGTTTACATGATTTAGAGATTTTACCAAGTTTTTATTTTTCTTAAAAATAGTGAGTATCCAAATTGTTAAATTCAAAATGATAATCGAGATAATGCCTATGGTAATGTAATTTATATTAGAGTGTAATTTCAAGTGATTTATGCGTTTCAGGTTTTCAACATTTTTCAAAATAATATCATCGAAGCTTAATTTTTCGGTAAAATTATAAGATTCATTATCGATATAAAAGTATCTATCTACAAATTCTTGATTATTATTACTAAATGTATAATTTGAAATTTTTATTGTACAATTATTTATATTTATAAGATAATTTCCATTAAGCTTGATTTCTCTATCATCGCATAGGTTTACAACATCTTGGTTTATCATGTTTTTACATATTATTGTAGCATCATCTATTTTTCTAATTACATTCTCTTTGCTTTTGACCAGTTTACAATTATTTTGGGAAATACAGTTGTTTAATGGTTTTAGTTCATTTTCAAATAAAATTTCTTCGTTATACATATATTTTGTGGAGTTTGATTCAACAATGTACTGGTCTTCGAGGTAGATTTCAAGATTATTTTCATTAGGCATTGCCACTATAACTTTAAAATCGATTAATTTGTATGTGTCGGGAATTTTGATAGCAAGAATAATTGTGTCATTGTTATGTTTCAGTAGTCCAGTTCGAACATTCTTTAGTTTGTAAAAGTCAAGGTTCGTCAACCTGATTTCTGTTGCTGTCAATAAACTAGGATGTACGATTCCGTGTCTGATAAGTCCTATATTGTCGATAAGTTGGTCCAATTTTTCCTTCAACAACTCTATTTTGAGAATTTGATCGAGTTTTAATTGATGCTTAATAATTTTCTTTTCATTTTCGGTAGTTTCTTGATATGTTTTAATTATTCTATTCCTATCTGATTCAATGATTTGCTTTAAATTCGTGATAGAGTCGTTTAAAAAGGAATTTATTTCAATTTGTCTGTTTAAGTTATTTAATTCTTCGTCTTGTTTCTTTTCAATCGTGTTCAAAGTATTTAAAATTGTTTGTCGGTCATCATCGCTCATTGTACCAAAAAGGAATTTTTCTGCGGTCCCAACGAGATTGATAAGTCCTCTTTTTTGCCTAACTCTGGGATCAATAGCTGATAATTTTGCGTGAATGTTCTCTAATTCATTTTGGATAAATGGATCGTTTATAATTCCTAATCTGTGAATGTTTTCTTCAATAGCGTGTATCGTACTTTTGATTTCATTGATACTGATTATATGAAGGATGGTTTTAGTAGTTGTTATGATTTCCGTTTGTCCAAGGTTAATAGTTGTGTATCCGTTTTTGGATACTATTGGATTCAATGTAAGAATTCCTGTTGTTGATTGGATAAGTACGGTTAAGATGAGAAATATTGGCATGAGGGGCTGAAAAATGTATAGGTTTAAAAGACAATACGTTAGAAAAGCTGGGCTTGAGCTATTTCAATAATCATTTTTTGTCTAAGATAAGGCATATTTGATTGTGTGAAATCAATTTTTTGGTTTTTGCTAATATATCGAGCAAACATACAACTGAATACTCCACAATCACTTACGTTAGCTTGAAGCGGAATATTGCTGGCATGTTCTTTTGTAAATTCTGTTGTATCTAAAGTCTGTTTTAATTTATCTAATGATTCTTGCGCCAAATAATCTTCTAATTTAGTTAGTACTATAGGGTTTTGATTTCCTAAAGAATCGTAATATTTTATAGATTTTTGTTTAATGTTGATTATTGCCATACACCAATGGTTATTATTAACGTGTATCGGAATTAATATTAAATCGAATGAAAATAAATTGACTTTTCTGGTCCATCTGCGCACTGAGTTATATCCAGCCTCTAATAATCGTGAAAAGAAGAAAGTGTTCATAGCATAAACTTTTAACGGGTTTTCGACATCTTTTTGCACACTTTGCTCTGTTATTAAATTTAGATAAAAGTTAATGATATTATCGTTTAGCCAATTTAATCCGTTTAATGTCTGAATATCACTTCTTGTGATATTAATATTATATTTTGAAACTATGGTTTCGTCAGGAGGACCCTTTTTAGTTGCATTTTCTAGAATAAGTTTTTGGCCTTCATTAAAAATCTCGCTATTAGTATTATGATTACTTCCTTTAATTTTCATTGGTTTGCGACTGAACTCTTCTATATATATATATATATATATATATATATATATATATATATATATATATATATATATATATATATATATATATATATATATATATATATATATATATATATATATATATATATATATATATATATATATGTATCTATATATGTGTATATATAACACATATATATATATATATATATATATATATATATATATATATATATATATATATATATAAATATATATAGGGTTTTCCATTAGGGACATAAAAATTTTGTATCTGAAGGACAACATCCAACTCGAAATTTCCAACGTTCCAGTCGAAATGTATGCCAGGGTGTTGGAAAATTGGGTCCAAAGAATCGACCGCTATTAACGGGGTCATGGTGGTCATATGACCAAAATCGAGTTTCATTCATAAAATGTAATGCTTGCACTACAACCCACAATACATTTGAACTCAACATCTCAAATATTGCTGCATTTTATCAATAGGTAAAATTGATATGTCCTTCATGAAAAACCCTTTATATACAAACATATAGATTTATGTAGCTATCTTTATATATATATATATATATATATATATATATATATATATATATATATATATATATATATATATATATATATATATATATATATTGTCGCGTGTTATGGTTCGCGGCCAATAATTTTAATGTTCCGAGAAAGTGAAAACGCACTGTCTTTTAAATTAAGTTATTTACTAAGAATGCACAATTGTTAATTTCACAAATTGCATTTTCATCTAACTTTAACTTGTCTATAAATTTATATTGCAACTGTCCCCACTGACAATCAATACCGCTTTTATTTCGCACTCCACACTATCGCACTTTTACTTTCGCGGTTTTACTATACCCCCCATTCATTCAGCTCGACTTTAAAGAGGGTCTCTAGTCATTCAATCCATTTCTCGTACGTTGGCGAATGTTCTGATGAGAACTACCTGGTATATTCGAGCAATTCTGAGTGGCCGCAGTGACGTCACTTTCGGATGTTGATCATGAATCTACTTGGTCCATTGTTGTGTTTTCAAGTATATTCGTTTATTGATCATTATATAAATAATTCTTGCGAAAACAATTGCGACAGTAGCTCGACGAATTATTTGGACATGTAACACTGCCCCCACCTCAGCTCTTTTCACCCCGAAAAGATGTGTCGCCAGTGATAGTTAAGTCTCCCTGGATGTAATATGGGGCAAGACGGTCCAGGTGCACGATTATCAGTTTGGCTCTCGGCTTACGGTGTTCCTGTATGCGATATACGACGTCGTTGATTCACTTTGTAACCTGGTATGATCCCTCCCAATTATACTGCAACTTCAGAGACCTACCCTTCTGCCGTTTTGGGCTGTATAGCCACACTAAGTCATCTTGCTGGAAACCAGTAGAATTTTCCTTTAGATCATACCTGGTCTTCATGTGGTCAGTGGCCGATTCGAAGTGTTTTCGCACCGTCCGATGTATATGGTTCAAACCGTTTTGGAGTTTTTCAGTGGGTGTTCCGAACTTTATACCAGCCGGCAGACGAAAAGTTTTTCCAATAATGACTTTGGCCGGGGCTTCACCCGTCGATGCATGTTCGGCAGCTGTATCCGCCATAAAGAATAGTGGGATGTGCCGGTCCCAGTCCCTTTGGTTCTTGTCAACCATCTTGGCCAGGTGTTTATTAAGTGTGCCATTGAAACGTTCGACTATTCCATCGGACTGGGGATGCAGCGGTGTTATCTTCTTTCCCCGTTCCCCCAGCAGCTCGCAAATTTTGGCAAAAACTAGTGACTCAAAGTTTCGGCCTTTATTCGAATGTACGTGTAGTTCCCAATTTAACACTAGCTGTTTGGCTACAATAGTTGCTTCCTGGTTGGGAATGGGGTAGACCTCGGGCCACTTGCTGAAATATTCGACCGCAACCAGCGTTACCAATTTCCCCATTCGGATCTAGGTAAGGGTTCTGCGATGTCAACAGCAATCCTTTCAAACGGTACTCCCACAGTTGCATTTGTCCTCTCAGTCGTCAGTTTGATGGAAGCGCAAACCATGTATCTACGACACCAATCTTCTGCTTTTTCTCGAGCGTGGAGCCAGCAGAACCTTCCCCGCAATTTCGCTAAGGTCTTGTTAACACCAAGGTGGCCTGCCGAGGATCCTTCGTGCATTTCCTTAACCACATCGTGGATTCGGCTTTTGGGAAGTATAGTTTTCATCCTATAGGAGTTGCCATCCGCCGTATCCCATTTCCGTTTGAGTACGCCATCCTCTACCTGAAGGAAGTTCCATTGTGCCCAATAACTTTTCAGGGTTGCGCCATGCATCAAAATGTCCTTCCACTCAGGTCACCCAGTTGTCTCCTTCCATACGAGCAATGGTCCGATGTCTTCATTGTCTAGCTGGGAATTTTCAACTCTCTTCCAATGACCAACCTTCATTGAATTCGGCCGTTATCACTCGCAGATCAACGACCGGCTTCTTTTCCTCAATCTGTCGGCAATGCTTGCAGTTGGCTGGACATAAACGACGAGATAGGGCGTCAGCATTTGCATCAACTCCACGCTTCTGATGAACAATTTTGAAATCGTTTGACTACAATCTTTCGATCCATCTCGCAACTTATCCCTCGGGGTTTTTGAAGTTAAGCAGCCATCTCAGTGATGCATGTTCTGTTCGAAGAACAAATTTCTGGCCATATATGTACTTGTGGAACTACTTCGTGGCCTCAATTATAGCCAATTATAGCAGTAGTTCTCCTCACTTTTTGATAGAACTCGACTGTAATACGAGAGGACTCCTTTTACGCCATCGGTCTGCTGGCAGCATACAGCTCCAATCCCGCCGTTGCTCGCTTTGGTATCAACTACAAACATTTTTCGGGGTTTTGGATATGCCAGCACGGGTGATTCACACAGCTTCTCCTTCAAGGTCTCAAATGCTGCCTGGCATTGTTTGTTCCGGGCATACGGACGATTTTTCTTGGATAGCTGATGGAAACACTTAGCTATTTTGGCAAAGTCTTTGACGAACCTTCGATATTAGGTCACCAGAAAAACTTCGTAGTTGGTGCTTGTTGTTTGGGGTTGGACAGTTTTTCACGGCTTCAATTTTCTCAGGGTCTGTTTTGACCCCTTCTGCTGATAAAACTAACTTCAGCTGCAAAAAGGTTACGCTTTTCGGGATCAAGTTTCAAATTCACCAGGTGGAATCGAGAGGCTACCTCTTCTAAGTTTCGCACATGCTCTTCGAACGTTCTCCTGGTAACAATGATGTCATCTAGGTATACCAAACAGGTTCGCCGGGTTAGGCCTCGTAGCACGTA
Source organism: Odontomyia ornata (assembly GCA_963969285.1). Lineage (NCBI taxonomy): Eukaryota > Metazoa > Arthropoda > Insecta > Diptera > Stratiomyidae > Odontomyia > Odontomyia ornata. Next base: position 218,976,696 of record OZ017739.1, read on the forward strand.
TTCCATCAGGCGTTTAAATGTAGTTGGAGCATTGCAAAGCCCAAATGGCATCACTACAAATTGCCACAATCCGTTCCCAACTAAAAATGCGGTCTTCTCCTGGTCCTTCTTGTCGATTTCTACCTGCCAGTAGCCACTCTTGAGATCGAGTAAAGAAAACCATTTTGCATCGGCTAAATTGGCCATGATGTCGTCGATGCGTAAAAGGGGTAACTAGCTTTCTTGGTGACGTTGTTAAGCTACCAATAGGCAACACAAAAACGAGTGCTACCATCCTTTTTCTTTATTAGAACTACTAGCGCGGCCCATGGACTGACAGAAGGCTCGATACCACCTTGTTTTTCCATGTCCGAGATCAGTGCGCTCACTTCTCCTTGTTTGGCTAAAGGAAGACGTCTCTATGCTTGTCGGATTCCCGGGCTCTGGCTGTGTCTTGCCTCCTTTTCAAATGATGGTCGTGAGTAGCTTCTCAAGAGGTGATGGTGGGAACAGGCTGGCAGCTACCGATGACTTCTCCACCTTTGATGCTCGAGGTTGAGTCTGCGGTGTTAAGGACTCTAACTGGCATGTGCCCGTTCCTTATAGATCGTACAAGGCCTCGTCCTACAATCAAACTGCACAATGCCGATGCTGTGTTGGCGCTATCAGATAAGATCGGTGGTCTCCAGAATCACCATCAAGCTTGGCCCATATAATGCTCTCGGAAGATTTTGGTACATCAGTGTCGGTGCATGCTACCACATTCATCTTGGGGATTTGAACGCTGGGACCCTCTATCAATACTTCAACATTCCGCCATTTCAAAGCCCGTTTGCCCGAATCCGACGTGATTCCATGCGGTCACAGGGAATCCATTCCAAGAATGCAGTCATCCATAATGTTCGTGACCAGAAAATTATGTCAGAACGCATGGTCTCCCAATTATATCTGGAGGTTGACCTCTCCATGGACAGGTGCAGTTTCTCCCGTAGCTGTCTATAGTGAGAGAATCCTGCCCTTGTGAAGCAGTTGTTGCCTCACTAGGTCTCGCCAAATAATCGATCGGGTGGCACCAATGTCGATTGCTATGATGCAATGCTCTCCGTCAACTTGACCCGGAAGGCATAAGTCTGCTTCTCGCCGACGTGGTCCTAACACGGTGATGGTGGTGCTGGGGACGTCAATCTTCCTAGCCAACCTCTGTGCCACGAAGTTGGTCCCCTCAATTCGAAGGCTTCCATACTGGGTTCCTGACTCAGTCTGGGTCTCCCCCACCCCGGACAATCGCTTGGTTTTCTTCGCTTCTTGCATTTTTTTTGCAGATGCCCCTTCTCACCGCAATTTCATCATCTACGCGCACCATTTACCTGCAGCTCTCGTTCAATTTCCACCCGCCCACACTTATACTCATCTGTCACTATCTCGCGAACCCGGGCAGTGGTACGAGTCACGTTTTTCGCTGCCTCAAAGTTCAGAGTATAGGCTAATGCGTCCTTAATTTTTTCCTTTTGAGCTAAATGCATGGCTTGTTGCAATTCCTGGTCCTTTAATGCGCTAATGAATGCTTCGGTTGCTGCGTCATCTCTATGTTCTGGGTCGTAGGCTGGGTAAGCCAAAAGTACCAGTTGCTCAATGTCTTGGGCTAGCTGCTGTAAGGTTTCGCCAGGATTCTGCATCCGATGCCGTAGATGTGACTAATAAATCTGCTTCAGATGATCGTCTCTATAACGCATATCAAGCGAATTTATTATAGCAGCCAAGTTTGAGTGCAACTCAACGGGAATCGTCTGCAGAAGTTCGGCAGCTGGGCTTCTTAGGGCAAGAATTAGTGCAGTTGTTCGTTTCTGTTCATTCCAGTGATTTATCTAAGCGATGGCTTCAAACTGGATTTATAAATACTCCAGACCGTTTGCGCGTCGAATATTGGTACCTGCACATTTCTGAATGTGCTTTGCGCTGGGGTTATAGGCGAGGCTGATGAGGTGGTTATTACTGCCTTCGCTGCTTCCAATTCCTTTTTCTTGTTTATCATCTCATGGTTGATTCTCTTCTCAAACTGGCTGATCTCATGATTGATTCTCTCCTCAACCTGATAAACCCTTTCCTCGAAGCAGTTAATTTGTTTATTCAGACTACTGAGCTATGCTTTTATTTCGGTTCACTGTTTTTGCAAATCTGGTTTCAAATCGGTTGGCTGTTTTTGCAAACCTGCCCTTACTTCAAATGCTTGTTGGTCCAGCTTCTGGTCTAGCTTTGATGATTATTTGTTCAGCTTCGCTGATTGTTGAACTGGATGGTTGTTCACTAAGCTTCGCAGTTAAACTGGATGACTTTTGTCGCTGCTCTTGCTGCATCAGCAAAAACATTTGTATCAGCGCATCTTCTGGTTCCTTTGATTTTGGCGTTTCTGCTTCTCCCTTGAGCTTCGAAATGGTAAATTCATTAATTTTTAATTGTTAGCTTAGGTGTTTTTTTTATTTTTTCGGCTTTTATTTTTTTCACCAGTTTCCACGTTACATTTCACTGAAAGAAAGAAGGAAAAACTGATTTGGTACCCCTACCATGAAATTTATTTTACCGTTCCGAGGGCATTACTGAGTCGTTTTTATTTATTTTTGTTTTTCAAATGTTGAATTAATAGTATTAATCAATGTTACTATCCTTAGGCAAGATAAAAGAATGTTTGGGGATCCTTTTCTTGAAATGTAAAATCAGATGTTTTTAACCGACTTCCAAAAGAAAGAAGGTTATCAATTCATCGCGTATATTTTTTTTTTTGATGTTCACGCATAACTTTTAAACGAAGCTAGATAGGAGAGTCCTGTTTTTGGCAAATGATACGTCTTTCTTTCAGTTAGGTCTCGTTTAAAGGATAAGAAATTCAAGGAACGGTAAAGGACTTTTACCGTTAAAACTAAAAAATTTCCGACTTTCACCCCGATTTTTCAGCATAACTAATCGATGGATGCAATGATTTTGATTGTAGGGTTTTCAAATGAAGGACAACATATTGATCTAAAATGTATCGGAACAGAATTGAAATCCTTCCAAGGACTCTGCAGATATTAACAGTTAAATATGATACATTGATGTCGAGAAATTGAATTCAAATGATATTTCGTACGAAAAGTGCCAATTAGTTCGCACTCTGCAAGGATTTGTTAGAGATACCGAGTCCCTTGGTGACGGATGATAAAAATGATCAGTACCCTTAATTTTCTGCATAAAGGGTACTTTTTAGTCCATCATTTCTACCGGAAATAACCAATAAATTAATTTTGAATGTGCCATAAATATTATTCTACAATAGTCAAAGGGGACATTTCATGCGTTTCTCTTCCGCATTCATTCTTTGCTTACCAATGAGCTTGGTATAGGATAATTTTTACATCCTTAGACTAAAACGTTACATATAGGATTATAAAATTCCCCGAAGAAATAATAAGGATTAAGTGATTGCAAATTATAGAGTTGACTCGTTACTTTCCAGTTAATATTATATGTAGATTACAACATATGCCCAGAAATCTAGAATTAGTGATTTCCATACTAAAAACCAGCGAGAATCGCAACTTTAAAAGAGATACGTTTCCTTCTAGAATTGATCATAACTGTACAGATGAAGATGAAAATGCATAGCCGAGTTTTCATTGAACGATATGGTATGATTTTCTTGAAACTTTCATGAAAATTAGGTGCCATAGTTAACTGAAAACGGAGGCGATGGGTATCGAATAAACGTGAACGAATGATGCGGTTAACGATATTTTTAAGTTAATTTCGTTAGATTGATTGCGGTATGAACTGTAGGTTTCTTCTTCTTCTTAGCACTACAGCCCCTTTCGGGCGTTCACTTCCTGCAAACAGCGCCTCCAACTGTCTCGGTCCGTTGACCACGTCTTCCAATTCCGAAATCCAAGCAGCGATGAACTGTCTTGGTCGACCGAGTCAGACCAGCATTTCCTCGGATTCTCCACTGGCCGCCGGCCTTCAGTTCTCCCAACGAATACCTTCTTGGGTATCCGTTGTTCGTCCATACAATTCATGTGTCTAGCCCATTGCAGCTTCCGCAGTCTCACAATCCTTGAGACCTCCGGTTCGTCAAAAATTTCATACAGCTCATGGCTGTATCGCATTCGCCATTGGTCCCCGTCTAGCTTCACTCCAATTATTCGCCTCAGGACCCGTCGCTCAAAGGCGTTCAATATATTTGCGGATGTTTGGGTTAGGGTCCATGTTTCACACCCATAGCATAACACAGGTCTTATCACAGATTTGTATACTTGGAGCTTTGTTTTCGTGTGTATGCAGCTGGTCTTCAAGATCGTCAATACTGAATAAAATACTTTATTTGCGAGCTGTATTCTTCGGCGTATTTCGTCTCTTTCATTCCCGCTTTCGTTATTTTGGCGCCAAGATACACAAATTCGCTAACTTTCTCGATACTGTATTCGCCAAGTGTGATATTTTGTGTATTTGGGATATTTTTCCTCGACTGCGTCATGAGCTTTGTTTTATTTTCATTGATTTGTAGCCCTGCTAGTTTTGCTTCGCTGTTGAGTTTCAGGAAGAGTTCTTTGGCAGTTGTTAGTGACCGTGACAGAATGTTGATGTCGTCCGCATAGGCCATTACTTGGCTCGACTTGTATAGTAATGTACCTTGCGTATCGACAGGTAGCTTCCGTATGATGTACTCCAGGGCCAAATTGAATAACAATGGTGGCAGCCCATCTCCCTGCTTTAGTCCGATATTTGTGTTAAAGGCATCGGTGAGTTGGTTATTGATGCGGACTTGGGAGGTTGTCGACGTCATTGTCATTTTGGTCAAACGGACTGATTTGTCTGGGATGCAAAAACCAAGCATTATTTGGTACAGTACATTACGATCAATATTGTCGTATGCTTGCTTGAAGTCATCGAAAATTTGGTGTATGTCTATGTTGAATTCCCAGCATTTTTCAAGTACCTGCTTGACTGTGAACAGTTGATCTGTTGTTGATCTACCTGCCCTAAGACCACCTTGATACTCCCCAATAATACTGTTGGCTTATGACCCGATTTCATTTTCTAAGATTATAGAAAATATTTTATACGCCGTACAAAGTGGTGATATGCCTCTATAGTTTTCACACTGTAGCTTGTCACCTTTTTTTGTGAATCGGGAATACAATTGATTGGCTCCACTCTTTCGGCATATGTTCTTGTTGCCAAATGTACTGGATGACTTTGTGAATAGCTTGATGAAAACTACTGCCGTCATTATTGATGAGCTCTACTGGAATCTCATCAATACCCGGTGCTTTATCATTCTTTTGGGCTTTGATGATGGAACAAACTTTATCCAGAGTTGGTGGGGCCAATGGAAGCTTTCTGTAGACATCTATAGGCTCCGATGTTCTGGAGCTGTGCGGAGGATTAAGAAGGTTCTTGAAATATGATGCCCATCATTCCTTCATCTTGATTTCATCAGCGATTATATTGCCACTGTCATCACGACAGAGCGTGGTTTTGGGCTGATAACCACGTTTCAGGCTTTTCACTACTTTGTATGCTTGTCTTGTGTTATTGCTCGCTAAACTTACATATATACTTCTCAATTGGTCGTCATAGTATTTTCTTTTCTTAATCCTAATTATCTTATACGCTACTCTTCTGAGATATTCATAGTGTTCTCTCTTCGTCCTGATTTTCCTACCTACGTATTCTTTGTACGCCTAACTCTTTTTATCTAACGCATTCTAGCACTCATCATTGAACCAATCATTCCTCTTGCGCCGGGCTTAATGTCCGATCGTCTGTTCTGCCACGGTCCTGATAGCCTCTTTCACTTCCATTCAGAGCTCGTTGCTCGTCTTTAACGATGCGTCTGATAAGATAGGAGCCAGCTGGTTGTCGAGGGTCTCCGAAAAATTTTCAGCCACAGACGCCGTTTGGAGCCTTTTGATGTCAAATTTTTGTAGCGGGCTGGTCTTCGCTGAATATGCCTTTTACATACGACATCGATAGGTTAATTTGATCAAGTAATGATCTAAATTACAATTGGCTCCTCGGTATGTACGGACGTCAAGTATGCTCGAGGCCCAACGTTGTTGGATCAGAACATGATCGATCTGGTTTTGTGAGTTGCCATCTGGTGATACCCAGGTCATTTTATGAATGCGTCGATGTGGGAAGCAAGTCAAACGTATGACCAGATCTCTGCTACCTGCAAAGTCAATCAGGCGCTGGCCGTTGTCATTTGTTTTATCGTGGAGGCTTTATCCTCCAGTCGTTCCCCGATAAGATAGCTCATTGCCAACCTTCGCGTTGAAATCACCAAGAAAAAGTTTTGTGTCGTTTGTGGGCAATGAGTCGACCAGTCTTTTTAGGTGATTTTAAAACGATTCCTTCGTTTCTTCATCTTTTTCTTCGGTCGAGGCGTGAACATGAATCAGCCAGATTTTGAAGAATTTCGCTTTTATACGGATCGCACACAACCGTTCATTGACTGCCTTAAAATCAATAACGTGCGATTTGAACTCCCTATCCACAATGAAGGCCACTCCAAATTCTCGTTTTCCAGTAGGCTTCCCACGTTTATATATTGTATGCGATCTTATGTGTTGAATGTCGTTTCCAGTCCAATTCGTTTCCTGGACTGCCAGTATTTTTAATTGATATTGACTGGCCTGTTGTAAAAGGTCCTTAACAGTACCAGGGTAATTGAGTGAACTGACATTCCTGAATCCAATGCCATAGTCCTTTTTTCGTTTGCGAGGTCGTTGCCGTGAGTCCAATCCATTCCGAGGCCTATCTGCAGGTTTCGAAACAATTACAGGGTTTTCCAGGGACGGTAAGTTAGCCCGTCGCCCAACCTTCATTCCGGCGGCATGGTTATTACGTCGATTCCGTTATCAGGCGCGGAAGATTCGCCTTCATCCTCTTTCGTCCTCACCAAGGAGGTGTAATTAGGATTTACTAGCAGAGCTGTAGATGTATTTACAGTTATGAGCATTTCTCGACATTTAATGTTACATTATTGGGAAACCAGTAAACCCAATGTGCACCCCGAGAGCAATTACTAGCATTTAGTTGGGGGGGTTTGGGATGAGGAATCATGGAAGCTATAGGTTGGGGAAACAAGGGGTTCCCTCCTCCTTTCTCAAACGGGCTTGGGACCGTCTATGGCGGAGTTGAACTGTAGGTTTACATTTATAAATACATATGTCTATACATAAAGGTATATATTTATATAAATATATATATATATATATATATATATATATATATATATATATATATATATATATATATATATATATATATATATATATATGCGTACAGATGTATATATATATATATATATATATATATATATATATATGTATAATATGTATATATATATATATATATATATATATATATATATATATATATATATGGCTATGTGTGGGTATGTGTGTGGTTGGTTGTATGTTTGAGTCTACATAGGATATAACAAAATTTGTGCCTGGGGGTCCCAGCTTTGCTTCGATTTTTACCAAATTTTCAGCAATATTTCTGTTCTGGCCATAGTATAGCTCCAGTTTCTACCCAAACTAGTTCAAAGACTTATTTGATTGTGTGATAAAGCTCGCAATGAAAAATGCAAAGTCGATCAAAATGAAACAAAATGGCGGCCGCTCAAAGGTCGAACGATTAAAAAGCACTTCAGGATCAGGTCAGAATATCAAAATGGCGGCTAGGCAAAGTTCAAAATTCTAAAATTTCTCAAAGCTACAACTCATATTGGATTATTATGAAATCTAAAATCAAGGTAGACGTTGATGAGATGATGGATTAAATGTACCAGAGTTAATATCGATTTCTATGAACGCTGCTGATTTTAGCCGTAGTGGTTTTTGCATTGCAGTAAAAATATAGATTTCAATATACGAGCACATGATACAATGTGTTCAAGAAACTGAGTTTTGAATGGTTTGAACCGAAAAAATTTGCCACTAAAAAGGGTGAGATAAAAAACTTTTAGAAAAAAAAGAAAACCGACTTCGGGATGCCCTAAAAAGGATGAAATAAATTTTATGGAAGCGGTGCCAAATGAATTGCAAAGTCGATCAAAATGAAACAAAACGGCGGCCGCTCAAAGGTCGAACGATTAAAAAGCACTTCAGGATCAGGTCAGAATATCAAAATGGCGGCTAGGCAAAGTTCAAAATTCTAAAATTTCTCAAAGCTACAATTCATATTGGATTATTATGAAATCTAAAATCAAGGTAGACGTTGATGAGATGATGGATTAAATGTACCAGAGTTAATATCGATTTCTATGAACGCTGCTGATTTTAGCCGTAGTGGTTTTTGCATTGCAGTAAAAATATATATTTCAATATACGAGCACATGATACAATGTGTTCAAGAAACTGAGTTTTGAATGGTTTGAACCGAAAAAATTTGCCACTAAAAAGGGTGAGATAAAAAACTTTTAGAAAAAAAAGAGAACCGACTTCGGGATGCCCTAAAAAGGATGAAATAAATTTTATGGAAGCGGTGCCAAATGAATTTCCCCATTTCAACATAAATACTTCCAACATCTGCACCGTGACAAAAGATTTGGGGAAATAATGATATGGCACCGCTTCCATAAAATTTATTTCATCCTTTTTAGGGCATTCCGAAGTCGGTTTTTACAGTACCCTATGTCGATATGAGTATTTAATAACTTTATTGTTTCAATTCATTCAGTGATTACAATACATGGACGTGTGTCTATAATTTCATTCAATTTCGTTTATGAGAAATGTTACTTTCCCATTAATATATATGTATGTATGTATATATATATATATATATATATATATATATATATATATATATATATATATATACATATATATATATATCTATATATATACATATATATATATATATATATATATATATATATATATATGTATTTATGTATATATATATATATATATATATATATATATATATATATATATATATATATATACATATATATGTATATATGTATATATATAATATATATATATTATTTGATATCCGCAGGCCGATTCTCTTTTTTCTTTGAAAGCTGTCGGGCCTTGCTTTGTTGTGTGAGCAGACGCGTTTCGACTGCTTCGAGTCATCTTCAGAGTCTAAAGGATGTGTTGAAGGGACCGACTTTGTATAGTCGTAGGATGGGTTAAGCAGATGGGTAATTAGCGAATGGGTAATTAGCGGATGGGTAATTAGCGGGTGGATAATTAGCGGATGGGTAATTAGGTCAGGTAGTAAATTACGTCCAGTACTAAATTATACCAGGTAGAGGTGTATTAAGTTTTTGTTTTTTTGGTTGTTTGATGTCGGTTTGTTCTAAGAGTGTGGTCTAGTAATGAGAAAATTGCGTTGGAATTGGTAACAAGTTGTTCGTTGATAATGTTACCGTCTGTCTTTCTATGTTTATAAATTTCGAGCCTTTCTAGGATGTCAAGTCTCGGTCCTTTGCTTGTTTGTGTAGCGATGTCGCAGTCCTTACCCTCTTAGACAAAAACGGAAACGAGATGAAACAGAACAAATGGATATCCAACAACCAAAAAACTTAACATCCTTCTACCTGGTAAAATTTAATACTTGACATAATTTACTACCTGACCTAGTTACCAACCCGCTAATTACCCATCCGTTAATATATGTATATCTATATATATATATATATATATATATATATATATATATATATATATCTATATAGATAATCTACCTATTTGCTTATCTTTTTTAATAACTGTATTTCCGTACAGGCGATTGCTGGTAATTTGTAGAGGATGATGATGTGACATCGTTATGGAGGATGCCATGTAGAGGAAGGAAACGAACCATTTTTCGCTTTTACATTGTGGCTCTACTTCTTGTTCAATGCAGACAAAGGACGGCAGTCGGACGAATGCAGCGACAATTGTTTGGAGGCTGATGTTAGACTACTTGGTGCTTTTGTTAGTGCTGAGGTTACGTTTTTAGATGTGGTAATATATTTTTATCCACGTGAGTGTTCAGCAAATCTTCGTTAGAAAATAAACTTGAATTTGAGATTAGAAAACGGCACGTCAAATTTTTGTTAAGAGTGTATTTCATGATCAAAAAGTTCTATAATTGGATCCTTTTTATGTTTGCGAGAGCAACTAACAATTAGAAACAATTAAAACGAATGGAAAAAATTAGTGAAGCGATGCCGAAAGCCAAAAATTCCATGCTATGTGAAATTGCGTGGTAATATCTACCATAAAGGTTTTTTGAACGTATCTTACTTCGAGTAAGAGAAAACAAATAACTTGGGTTGTAATGGGTAACTCTTCGTCAAGTCCTACATTAAGTCAATACTTTGCCAACGATCCACCAAGCTTTTTCGATGAAATTACAAAACATGATTCAAACAATACTTTGACTAGCAATAATTTCAGTGGAAGCTTCCAGGCTTTTGATAATTTTGAAAATCCTGAACAAGAGGAAGAAATCAAAGTGTCAGATGATGTTAAAACTTTTGGTCACCGCCATACACTGAACCGGGGATTCCACCATTGTTAATACTGCCCGGTGTATTATCTCCAAGTGACTTGACTGACCCAATACGTGATGCAGTCTTTGCTCGTTTAGGTGCTGCCGAGTTAGCCCAAAGACAAGTCCTGACCTTAGACGATGTAACTCAAGACGAGAGAGGTTTAAGATGACTTATTTCAGCTGGGTGTTCCGATCCACACTCAATTCGACAGGAAGAATTTTAACAATAAATGTGGCATCTCGAGGGTTTGCCAACTGAGGATTATTTTTACACTCGTGTAACAGAAAAGTACCTAATAGTGGTATGACTTCGCTCATCTTTGTAATGACATGACCCACCAATAAGAAAAAAAACTGTTTGAGACAGTAGTATTGTAACTCCTGTAAGATAGAAAATCCAACCACTGTTTTTAATTTTGAACAATGAAACGCGGAGTTACTGGATTTTAACAAATAGAAGAATTTAAGTAGCGGTATTTGGGGTTGGTTAATGTGGAAAATTAGTTTAGGAAAATTGATACGGAGAGATTTATTTGCGCGCGAAGAATGTTTTTTTTTGCCTCGGAAGAATAATAAGTGCCATGTATTTTGTGAGACAAAACGAACTTTGCAATAATTTGTCTTAGGTCACCAAACAACCAGAGTAAATATCGTTGGGGGAGTAACTGACTACATACGATGCCATATGTGGAGCACGACTGATATGACTTCTAAGAAAAAGTGATGGTGCAGAAGTAGCTTGAGATAAGTTACTAGATGTGACTTAATTTTGCCTTCTACGTAATGATAATACTTAACGAAATTGACTTAAAATCAATTATTAATATGTTCTGAACTTTTATTTACGCTGGCATCAGACACATGCAATATATTAGCAAGTCTTAAAGGCGTTGAGCCTTTTTTGTCACTCTTCGATTGAATATTTCTTTTATTTAAGATGGATTTTATTTAAGTACATGTCAATGGCTGACAGTACCGAGCCGAATCAAGTGTTTGGCCAGGTTCTAGCACCTCATGATAAACAATTCTCTTCCAATCCCACCATACACAGAGCATAACCTTATTTGGCGTCAATCGTGGCTTTGAAGTCGTTTGTGTTGATTCACCTTTTTTTGACCATGATCTTTTTCGAAGGACATCCTCGGATCTTACCCGTTTTTCATCGCCCGTAATGATTTGCTTCAAAAATGACTCTATTTCGTTGCGTTCTATTAGCATTTCTCAAATGGAAATTTGGTCGATCAATTTTTGTTTTTTTGTGGTAATTCATGCGGCACCCAAACTTTGAGCTTCTTTGTGTATCCAGCCTTAGGCGAATGATCCAAAACTATTTGGTGATGGAAATTCAGTTCCTAGCAATACTATGGCTGCTTATGTGTGGGTCTTCTTGATTTTTTTGTAAGATTTCATCGATTTTTTCAGTGATTGGTCGACCGGGGCGCAGAGCATCTTTGACATCAAAATATCCAGAACGAAAGCGAGCGAACCATCTCTTGACTGTGGCTTTTGATAAAGTATCTTGAACACAGACACCACAAGTTTTTTCACGAGCCTGCAAGGTATTCTCACCTTGACCGTAGTGATATTGTAAAATATAACGATTTTATTCAGAAATTTCACTAATTTTTAGATGAATACAACTTTTGGCACGAATGACGAAATACAAAACTGTCCATATGAAATTGTAGACTGAAATGTCACCTTTCAAACGCATGCCAGTTTGAATCAATCTGATTGCTATTGCCCGATATATGACACCGAAGACCATCTAGTGGCAAAAAAGGCTCAATACTTTTGGACTATCCAATATTTTAGCATTTTTGATAAGGATCAATTTGAAATTTTCCCATGTTTAAATAATTTTTGTCTTATTTTGTAATAAACTAACCACATCATCGATTTTTGTGGAAATCGGAAATTTACACACATATTGAGTAATCGCACGATTTCATATTTCAAACAGTTTTTTCTCTATTTTGCATAGCACCAAGATTATTTTTAAGATAGAAATGCTTTGTGAAAGATAAATTATAATTTCGACGATTATATTTTATATAAAAAAAACGTAGGATAACGAACTTGAAGAAATTGCCTGAGTCTCGGTTTCCTTCTTCTTCTTAGCACTACAGCCCCTCTCGTGCCTTTGCTTCCTGCCAAGAGCGCCTCCAACTGCCTCGGTCCGTTGACCACGTCTTCCAGTTCTGAAATCCGAGCAGCGATGAACTATCTTCGTCGACCGAGTCAGACCAGCGTTTCCTCGGTTTCTCCACTGGCCGCCGGCCTTCAGTTCTCCCAACGAATACCTTCTTGGGTATCCATTGTTCGTCCATACGATTCATGTGTCCTGCCCATTGCAGCTTCCACAGTCTTATTACCTTGAAATTTCATACAGCTCATGGTTCTATCGAATTTCCATTGGCTCCCGTCTAGCTTCGCTCCGATTATTCGCCTCAGGACCCATCGCTCAAAGGCGTTTAATATTTCCAAAGTAGTCCCCATTGGAGTCGATAACACGCTGATACCGGATTTTCCAATCCCCGAACGCTCCCTGGAAGTCGGCAACCTGGGTGCTGTCTAGAGCCCAACTGCTCAGTGACGAACAGGCAGGTGTGCGACAGAGCATTGCCGTGACGGAGGATCCACGAATCGGCAATCTCCGGACGGACTCGGCGAACCCGGGTGATTAGTCGACGGAGCACCGAATGCTTAGACGAAAATCACTGTTCAACACATCACGCACTTTTTGCACATTTGTGTCCGTGTGACTCGTTGATGGAGGACCGACGCGCTTTTTGTCATGGACGTCATCGCGGCCTTCCCGGAAATTTCTGTGCCACTGAAACACTTGAGTTCTGGATAGAGCATCCTCACCGTAAGCCTCTTGAATCATTTGAAGAGTTTTCGTGGCCGTTTACTTGAGTTTGACATAAAATTTGATGCTAACACGTTGCTCGATCGTACGCTCCATTTTCACTCCGACGACTTAACTTAATACGCACTCCAAGCTCGCTCGATGCTATCTCGGAGGCAACTGCTGCAGCCCGGTTCCCTTTACCTAGACCCCCACCACTAATACAGCACCAGATGACGGTTAGCAGACGCTTTGACGGCGCAGGGCAGGCTGAGTCCGGTTACTTATTATAAGGTCCCGGTATACTCGTATATATATATATATATATATATATATATATATATATATATATATATATATATATATATATATATTATATATATATATATATATATATATATATATATATATATATATATATATATATATATATATATTTTTTTATATATATATATATATATATATATATATATATATATATATATTTTTATATATATATATATATATATATTTATATATATATATATATATATATATATATATATATATATATATATAAAGATATGCATAAATATACATATATATATATATATATGTATACATATCTTTATATGTATACATATATATATATATATATATATATATATATATATATATATATATATATATATATATATATAGATATGTGTGTGTGTGTGTACATATATATATATATATATATATATATATATATATATATATATATATATATATATATATATATATATATGTATATATAATTGTGCGTACAGATGTATATAGATATATCTATATATATATATATATATTTATATAATAAATATATATATATATATATATAAATATATATATATATATATATATATATATATATATATATATATATATATAAATATATATATATATACATATATATATATATATATATATATATATGTAGATATATATATATATATATAGATATATATATATATATATATATATATATATATATATATATGGGGATTATTAATAAGCTATGCGCGATCCCCATGAGAAGAAAGAATATTACTTTACGAAAACGCAAATACCACTTTATTAGTATGTAATGTGACGCCTACGCCCAGGAATCGAAGTGATTTCGATCCCGAACCCTTGTAACCTGCCAGATGGATATGTCCTCGAATTGCCAGCGGACTTCATCTGTTGTGCGGATATCGTTGTGCAGAAAATATTTTTTTTTCTGTCCAAATATTTAGATCCGTGGATATAAATATTCGAAATATAGAATTAATCCAACCCCGGCACGTTTCGAGACATAGCCATCTGGAAATGCCCCTCCACCGTGGCCATCGAGAAAACTATGCCACTGGCGACATCTGAAGAAGCACATTTCCGCCATATGAAGTGCCATTCCACGCACATATGTTTTTTCCGAGGTGACAACCGGAAATTTTGACAGCCACATGGAGGCGCTAAACGTCACCGTAAAGTTCTTCGTGATAATATCCAAGGTATTACAAAACCAGCTATACGTCGTTTGGCGCGACGTGGTGGAGTGAAACGTATTCCCGGTTTAATCTATGAAGAAACGCGTGGTGTGCTTAAAGAGTTTTTGGAAAACGTTATTCGTGAGGCAGTGACATTCACCGGAGCAGAAAAATTAGGAAAGAGGTTAGTTTAGTTAATAACTAAATAGAAAAGGTTATTACATAAGTCAGTAGCTAGAGTGCAATTGCGCTTGGAAACAAATTTTAGTGAGCGAGTGCTTCAGAGACTAATCAATTTCAGATAGCCGCTTCCGAGAAGACATTGGCAGCCGACTAAATTTACCACCGAATTAGCCCTCGGATTATGTCCGGCGGAGCGAATGCAGTTTGCAACATAGATTATCTAGTAAGAAAATTCTAAGTAAGCGGAGGCCATCCAGAAACAAATATTGTGGACGTAAAAAAAAAAAAAAAAGGTACGGATCCTGAGAAGTCAAGCAGCAATTCTTAGGGGGAAAGTCATTTGTGCTGGAAAACGAGCAAATAAAAGTGATGACAGACTAAGTGCTCGGTATTCAATTCGCCTATATGGAAAAGCAACACATTTTACCCTGCTCTAAGGCGATTGTAATGCACATTTATAAAATCGACACTAAATCTGAAAATTTAGTCTGCAATATTTTATTAGAAATCGATTATTCTATTTCTAATTAAATTCCAAAAAAAATGATTTGACACTTCTTAATGCGGAAATTCGAGGTAACGCTTGCTACCTTGTTCAGATTGATCAATTGGCATATCGCTTGCAATCCGCAGTACAGATTGCAGTCTTCGGTAAAATTGATGAATATCTAGCTCGCGAAAACTTTCCTCACCGGATGCCAAAGCAACCAGTCGATTTATGTCGACAATTGGGCGAATATTCTAACGACTTATTGAGCAAAATGTTAGCATTTGAGCCTCGATCTCGCCCTTCTGCCTTGATGTGTCTCAAACACGAATACTTGGAACAGGAGCCAATGTGACGGATGTCCACTAACGAAATTGATATCATTGCTGTAATATATAGTAATAGTTTTAAGTGACATTCACACATTAGAAACATATATACATATATTATGTAAACTGAAACGCTTTGGATGTTAAGTATGTTCGGTAATGTAAGGTACAAAGCGATACCTCCCAACTTTACCGATGAAGCCTCTTTGGACGCCCTCAAATTTACGATTTGGTAGTAATCGTATAGAAGTAGTTATGAGCATTTATACTAATATAGTGTGCACAGAGCTATGCACGTACAACTCAAAATCATAATAGTCGACTATGTGTTCAATATTCTTTGGTGTTAGGTACCTATTAACGAAAAAATTGATATAGATGATTTATAAATTATAGTTTAAGAATGCCGTCATGTCGACACAGACCGCTTGTACTACTCGCCGCAACATACTTATCATTGTTATAATTATTCGTACTTGTAAATTTCCTCGCATACTAGTGTCCCATCGACACTCCACTAAGGTCTACTTACTCAAATAAGCGAATTATTCCAATGCAGTTTATGTTCCTTAAACGGTGTCCAAAATTGTTGAGAAAAACAAGAAAACATTGACTGCATTTTTGACCGAATGGAAATTATAGACAAGGTGTAAGCAGCTAATTAGAATTCTTTAACAAACAAAAGAAATTAAGTAAATATAATTTCAAGTGTGATTGAACACCTTAAAAATTAAAGAACCCCTAAAGATGAAAAACGATTAGTTATGCAATAGACGCAACGAGATAGATACTTGAAATTTATTGATTAAGTATATGCGAAGTGAACATAAGGAGACATTATTATTACTATAATTACTATTAGAAAAAAAAAAAAGAAAAAACAGAAAGTATCTCTATTTCGGTACTAAGTAATGTAGACTAATAATTATACTATTTCAAAACAAGAAAAGCAACAAAAAGAGACTAGAAACAAATTATGTTAATATTATTGATAGTAAGGGACACAAATTTAGGCAGATAGTTCTACTATATATTATAGGACTCTTATTAAAATCCCAAAACTGTCTCTATACATTTTTATTATTACACACAAACCATTCTCTAGCATATTTTGAAAATATATCAAACTTTAGGTAACATTTTTATCAATATTTATAAATCAAATCTATTAAGTATACAAAAAATATGTTTGTTGCCATATAAGCGAATCAAATTAGTTATTATGATTCAAACGTTTTAAGTTAGTTTATCTTAGGTTTAATAGGTCAATCACTAAGTTTTTAAGTTGCGCCTCACCAAATCAAAAGGTAGTCGTTAGTAAAATTTTATAACTCACATGGTTCAAAAACAAATGCAACCATATTGGGGGTTGTATGTGCATAATTCTATGTTACACTTTATGAAATGGTTGAAGGCAAAGTAAATACGCGATATCTAATATTGATACTTTGTTTGTACTTATTACTTTTGTTTTAAAGTAGTTATTAAATTTTACCGACCATACCAAGTTTTCAAAGATTTTTGTGTTATGTAGAGAAAGGCAAATCATTTATTTCATTTTTATCTTTTTCCATATATTTCTAATTATTGAATTACATCTTCAGAGTACTTTATTTTGGAAGTACTTTATTTCACTTGGGAAATTTAAGGTATAATTTACTAGTTAGACCACTCTTTGTGAATGCTTCGCATAGAAATATGCTAGTATGTATTTCTATTACAATCAGCATTAAAGGGATTTTGCTTTGTCTGTATCTCAGAATAAACTAAGAATGAATTGCTAAAAGTTAACCCACGACTTTCCTTTTCAGTGACTCTTCTTTTTCAGTGGGAACAGAGAGTGTAGGGTAAGTATGCCGTCGCGAGGGTAGGGTTTCTGCAAATCCGCTGAAGTCGGTTTCGCGTCGCGCGCGGTACGCGGTACCTTTGCTTGTTTCGCCATTTCTTTAGAGTAGTTTTCTTCGGTCTAAGTTCGAGTAGTATATTTTTCGGTACCGCGTCGGTGAATCGGTAACGCGCCTATGGGATGTTGTAGCGTTTTGTTGATTTGAGATCTGTGGATAGATCGCATCCAGAACTAACGTAATGTAGGTTTCTCGTTCTGGATGAGTAATTGTTGACGCGTTTGGAAAACGGGCAAGTTCAGGTGACTGAAATATTGTAATTGAGCGTAATCCATTCGGAGACCCGCGACCGAAATCCTCTCCGAACTAGCTGGCCGACAAGCAGTCACCGCATGAATGGGTTACGGTGCACGGATTGGTTGACCTGTTGGTACCATCCGTTGGCACTACTCAGACTTAACGTCTAGAACCGATGAGGGGTCGGTTCCGCGTCGAGTTGAAGGTAGAAAATCATTACAAGTAAAACTAAAGAACAGAATTATAAGTATATAAATGAATGTAGTGAAGGACTACATGTTGGCGCGCGATGTTGACTCGTCGGAGGTTGCGAACGAAGTGGCCGTCTCGTTGACATGGGTTGAGAAATTCATGGCATCCACTAACTGCTTGATGCGCTCCTTGCGATGAGGATGTGGACGCCACAGTACTCCCTCCCAAGTGACATTTTGATGAGAATGTCACGATCGAAAAATGGCGTTGAAAAATGTCGTAAATGAGCCTGGTGCAATGGCGGGTTGCGTAGCACTTGTTCAGAAGATTCAATGTCGTGAATGTTGCTGTGGGGCTGCAGTGCGAGGTTGGGCATACGACGTAGTGCGAGGTCGGGCATGCGACGCTGTGCGAGGTCGGGCATGCGACACTGTGCGAGGTCGGGCATGCGGCGCTGTGCGAGGTCGGGCATGCGGTCTGGTGCGAGGTCAGGCATGCAACACTGTGCGGGGTCGGGCATGCGACACTGTGCGGGTTTGGGCATGCGACACTGTTCGGCGTGTTGGCGGCGCAATCGAACATGCGATCGAGGCGGTGTGACGTACACATGCGAACGCGGCTTCTGTTCGGCCATGCTATGACGGGTGCGTGATCGGGCATGTCGGGATTGCATGCGGCGTGCTTGCGCTGACTCGTGAAGCTACGACCTGCGGCGATAGTAAAAAGATGGCGAGCACATGACTCGTGTAGCAAAAACGTGAACAAAAATGGGGTCACCACTATGGGGATTAGTTATAAGCTATGCGGGATCCCCATGAGAAGAAAGAATATTGCTTTACTAAAACACAAATATCACTTTATTGGTAAAACTAAAGAACAGAATTATAAGTATAGAAATGAATGTAGTGAAGGACTACATGTTGGCGCGCGCGATGTTGACTCGTCGGAGGTTGCGAACGAAGTGGCCGTCTCGTTGACATGGGTTGAGAAATTCATGGCATCCACTAACTGCTTGATGCGCTCCTTGCGATGAGCATGTGGACGCCATATATATATATATGTATATGTATATATATATATATATATATATATATATATATATATATATATATATATATATATATATATATATATATATATATATATATATATATATAAATATATGCCTATGTGTGTGTATGTGCGTGGTTGGTTGTATGTGTGAGTGTAAATAGTATATAACAAAATTTGTGCCTGGGGGTCCCAGCTTTGTTTCGATTTTCGCCAAATTTTCAGCAATATTTCTGTTCCGGCCAAAGTATAGCTCCAGTTTGTACCAAAACTAGTTCAAAGACTTATTTAATTGTGTGATAAAGCTCACAATAAAAGCTGCAAAGTAGAAAAAAATGAAACAAAATGGTGGCCGCTCAAAGGTCGAAAAACAGTTGAACGATTAAAAAGCACTTCAGGATCAGGTCAGAATATCAAAATGGCGGCTAGGCAAAGTTCAAAATTCTAAAATTTTTCAAAGCTACAATTCATATTGGATTATTATGAAATCTTAAATCAAGGTAGACGTTGATGAGATGATGGATTAAATGTACCAGAGTTAAATTCGATTCCTATGAACGCTGCAGATTTTAGCCGTAGTGGTTTTTGCATTGCAGTAAAAATATAGATTTCAATATACGAGCACATGATACAATGTGTTCAAGAAACTGAGTTTTGAATGGTTTGAAATGAAAAAGTTTGCCACTAAAAAGGGTGAAATAAACTTTTTAGAAAAAAAAGAAAACCGATTTCGGAATGCCCTAAAAAGGATGAAATAAATTTTATGGAAGCGGTGCCAAATGAATTTCCCCATTTCAACATAAATACTTCCAACATCTGCACCGTGACAAAAGGTTTGGGGAAATAATGATATGGCACCGCTTCCATAAAATTTATTTCATCCTTTTTAGGGCATTCCGAAGTCGTTTTTCTATTTTTTCTAAAAGGTTTTTATTTGAGTTCTCAGATCCATTACCAATACAGTATCCTATGTCGATACGAATATTTAATAACTTTATTGTTTCAATTCATTCAGTGATTACAATATATGGACGTGCGTCTATAATTTCATTCAATTTCGTTTATGAGAAATATTACTTTCCCATTAATATATATATATATATATATATATATATATATATATATATATATATATATATATATATATATATATATATATATATATATATGTATATATACATATATATACATACATACATATATATATATATATATATATATATATATATATATATATATATATATATATCTATATATATATATATATATATATATATATATATCTATATATATATATATATATACATATATATTTACATACATATATGTATATATATATATATATATATACATATATATATATATATATATATATATATATATATATATATATATATATCTATATATATATATATATATATATATATATATATATATATATATATATATATAGATATCTATCTATATGTATTTATATATATATATATATATATATATATATATATATATATATATAGATATATATATATATATATATATATATATATATATATATAGATATATACATATATATATATAGATATCTATACATTTATATATATATATATATATATATATATATATATATATATGTTGTATATATATTTATATAAATGTTGTATATTGTTCGTGTTTTTGGTTCGCGGCCAATAATTTTAATGTTCCGGGAAAGTGAAAACGCAATGTGTTTGAAATTAAATTAAAAGAGTTTATTAAACTACTTAAAAATGCACAATCACTTATTTGGTCTATTTCACAATTTTAATTTTCACTATTTAAATCTAGCTTCCACTTGTCCATAAATTTCTATCGCGATTGTCTTGTAAGATCACTTCACAATCAACGAAAATCACTTGATCGCTTTTCAATTCACACTCCACACACTATCGCCGTGTTTGCTATCGCGGTTGAATGATTGATCCCCCATTCATTCAGCTCACCTTTATATAGGGTCTGTAGTCATTCAACCCATTTCTCGTACAATGGCGAATTAGCGGGAACATTCGACCGAGCGTAAATGAATGGAGCAGTGACTCACTTTCAGATGTTGATGCTTGGTGGGTTCTCGTGATTTCGAGTAAATACATTTTTTTTGAATTATTTGTACATGTGACAATATATATATATATATATATATATATATATATATATATATATATATATATATATATATATATATATATATCTATATATATAAATATATATATATAAATATCGTAACGATTTTAAAGTCTTGATCCGAACGAGGAACCGACCTCTCATCGGTTCTAGACGTTAAGTCTGAGTAGTGCCAACGGATGGTACCAACCGGTCAACCAATCCGTGCACCGTAATCCATTTTCGCGGTTGCCGCTTGTCGGCCAGCTAGGTCAGAGGATTTCGGTCGCGGGTCTCCAAATGGATTATGCTCATCTACAATTTTCAGCCACCAATACATGCCCGTTTCCAAATGCGTCACAAAACACAATCATACGGAGAGGAAACCTACTTTACGTTACTCCGTATTTCTTCATACAACCAGTCAAAGGACAAAAGTCTAATCTTTACTTCGCGTTCCCGAATTCCCGACGCGGTACCGAAAAATATACTACGCTAACTCAACCCGACGAAAGCTACGCTAACAAAAAGGTAAAACCAACAAAGGTACCACGTACCACGCGCGACGGGAAACCGACCTCAGCGGATTTTCTCAAACCCTACCCTCGCGACGGCATACTTACCATGCACTCTATTTCCCGCTGAAAGGAAGGACCACTGGAAAGGAAAATAGTGTTTTAATGTTTTAGCAATCCATTTTATTGTTAACCTCTTTTGTTTTTCAAAAAAAAAACATTAGACCTCTACTTGTATAAATGTTCTTTGTTATGTTTTAATTTCTTCTTAATCGATTGCTTTTAATTTTCCCATATTCATTTAACACTATTGTTCTAAGAAAAAAAAATTAAGTACCTTACCCAAAGTTTGTGATTGTTATAACCTTTAGATACTCCCGAATCCGAATTTACAAAAATTTCGCAATAAAAAAAAATAAAAGAATCATTTGCGCGTTTTCAATGCGATTAATAAGTTTTAAGTTTAGATATTTATTGTTTGGATAGGAAAATAAATAAATTTAACAAGTAACTAAAATTTTCCCAGCTGAAATGAATTGTTTCTTTCTTATTTACTTGTTGAGTCAAATTTATCCAAAAGTCAAAATTAATGTTGGGTAAAGTAAGTAACTCATCAATGGGAAGTTTATTCTTTTCAATTTTCAATTCCAGGTTGATTAAAGTAAGCTTGCTTGAATCAATGGCGTTTGTTAATTTTAACTCATCATGAGAATAAATAAAACAAATAATTCGGATTAACAAATAGTCCTTAATTTAAGTAAGATAGGATTGATAAATTGCTTATAGTTATTTATATCCTTTTTTATATACATAAATATCCCTAATACTTTATTTTAATAATTCTATCTAATAATTAAGTAAGGAAATAGGGTTGTCTTATCTTTGACTGGATTTTAAAATTTATCGTGTTTTTTCGTTTAGTAAGTTCTTTTTGTGTTGTTTTGGTGTACAATATTTAATATTTATATGCTTTTTATTTCACGTATACGTACTGATTACCTCTGAATTAAAATGAGGATAGAATTGAAATTTGTTGGTCTTATTGAAGGGAATTCGTTAAAGCCCGATTTCTTTCAAAAGTTTGCTGACAATTATAACTTTCTTGCTGCGCAACTATACTTCGGTAACTGATAATTCAGGTGATATAATTATTTGTTCTAAAACTTCCATTGAAAGTAAGCAAAATGCATGGAATATCTGAGAATCCACTATTTCGAATTTACAGAGGGCATTTCCAAAGCCAGTACTTTTGAATATTGCAGTGAGAAGAGCATTCACCCCTACTGTCAGGTACTGCTTGAAGTTTTGTCCTACTTTTGAATTTATGACGTTTTCTGGCAAACTCGTTAAAAGCACGCAAAGTTTCACAAATGACTCATATCCATCGAAAACTTGTTGCGTAAAGTCAAAAGTGAATTTCGTTATAACTTTCAAGTAGAAGGAATTGATTTCCTCCTTTCAATCTTGGTATAAGATTGCAAATCATCATCAGTTGTGTTTTCTAAAATTATCAAAATACTCTGATAAATTTCATCGCAAAGGAAATCAACAGCGAAACTAATCCATGGAATTGGAATATTATTGTTTTTGACGAAAGTGCAACACTCGGTACTTAGTTCTGAAATGCACTTCCAAGTGTCGGCAGTTGTTTTAACATCCACGAGCGCTTATCTTTCCAACGGAGCATAAACCCAGAAATAATGGATTAATATCGTCATAGTTTATGTAATTTTTATGTACAAATATATGAATGTTATTTAAAATGATATCAATGACTTTTTTGTTGAATTTTCTGGCAATTCCCAAATATAACAGTTGAGCCCTCACCAAAGCGGGCAGGAACATTATTAATGCTATTTTGAAAAAATGTATAACACTGCTCTACCACTTTGAGGTCTGTCAGTAAAATGATATGTATGGTAGGAGTATGAACTGCTTGGATGACAATAGCTAATGCATCATACAATCTATCTAATTTTGATGTGATGCTCAACAGTTTGGTGGCAGATTGTTGATTCAAAGTACAATCGAATATTTTTTACGTACCCCTGATAGCCGATTCAATAAAACATCGGTAAATAATCTCAAGACGTGAGTATCAATCGTCTTTAAGCCTTCAGGTTTAGCAAGTGTTTCCAACGCTAAGTCCAAATATTCATCCTTTTCTTGGTCATGAGATCTTAATAGCTCAATACATAACTGTAATCCGTTATTGATGGATTGTGTCTCTGCAGCTCTGACGAAGGCGGCCAACAATCCAGCGAAAAGTGGTCCACATTCGTCCATTTGGTGATGATGGGATGTGCGCTCGTCACAACCAACGTTAAATGACAAGCCACCTAGCAGCAAGGTGTGTTAGTAGTGGTCGCCAGTGGCGTCGCATGATTCATTCAAAAAACATATATATATATAAACATAGATATATATATATATATATATATATATATATATATATATATATATATATATATATATATATATATATATATATATATATATATATATATATATATATATATATATATATATATCTATATATATGTTGTAATATATATATATATATATATATATATATATATATATATATATATATATATATATATATATATATATATATATACATATATATATATATATGTGTATATATATATATATATATATATATATATAGATATATATATATATATATATATATATATATATATATATATATATATATGATAATATATATATATATATATATATATATATATATATATATATATATATATATATATATATATATATATATATATATATATATATATATATCTATATATATATATATATATATATATATATATATATATATATATATATATATATATATCGATATATATATATATATATATATATATATATATATATATATATATATATATATAGATATATATATATATATATATATATATATATATATATATATATATATATATATATATATATATATATATATATATGTTGTACATATATATATATATGTATTGTCGCGTGTTATTTGGTTCGCGGCCTATAATTTTAATGTTCCGGGAAAGTGAAAACGCAATGTCTTTTAATTTAAGTTAAAAGAGTTTATTTAATTAACTAAAATGCACAATAATCCGTTAACACTTTCACTAATTTTAATTTTCACTATTAAAATTAAAATCTAACACTTGTCCATAAATTTTTTTATCGCAATTATCTTCTAAATTACTTCACTATTACGAAACACACTTTGCACTCAAACAATCAATTGTCTTTACTTCGCGTTCCACTATATCGCAGTTTTCTTATCGCGGTCGATTGAATGATGATCTCTCCATTCATTCAGCTCGCCTTTATATAGGGTCTCTACCTATTCACCCATTTCTCGCACATTGGCGAATGTTCTACCGAAGGTACCTGGTAGGTTCGAGTGACGTCACTTGCAGATGTTGATCATGCTTGTTGGATTCTCGTGGGTTCGAGTAATGATGATGAAAACAATTGCGACAGTAGCTCGCAGAATTATTTGTACATGTAACACTGCCCCCACCTCAGTTCTTTTCGCCCCGAAAAGATGTGTCGCTATTTGTAGTCAATTCTCCCTGGGTGTAATATGGGGCAAGACGGTCCAGATGCACGATTTTCATTTTAGCTCTCGGCATACGATGTTCCTGTATTCGGTATACGACGTCGTTGATTCGCTTTGTAACTCGGTATGGTCCCTCCCAATTATGTTGCAACTTTGGAGACCTACCCTTTCGCCGTTGCGGGTTATAAAGCCACACCAAGTCATCTTGCTGAAAGCCAGTAGAATTAGCCTTTAGATCATACCTGGTCTTCATGCGGTCAGTAGCCGATTCGAGGTGTTTTCGCACTGTCCGATGTATCTGGTTCAACCGTTGTCTTAGATCACTTGCGTACTCCGAGACCGTTTGGGGTTTCTCAGGGGGTGTTCCGAACTTTATATCGGCTGGCAAACGAATAGTCTTTCCAAAAATGACTTTGGCTGGGGCTTGGCCCGTCGATGCATGTTCAGCGGCTCTATACGCCATTAAAAATAGAGGGATATGTCGGTCCCAGTCCCTTTGGTTCTCGTCAACCATTTTGGCCAAGTGTTTATTGAGCGTGCCGTTGAAACGTTCGACCATTCCATCGGATTGGGGATGCAGCGGTGTTGTCCTCGTTTTCCGTATTCCCAGCTGCTCGCACATTTCGCTAAAAACTAGTGACTCAAAGTTTCGGCCTTGATCCGAATGTAGTTCACAAGGCACGCCGTACCTGCTGACCCAATTTAACACTAGCTGTTCGGCTACAGTAGTTGCTTCCTGGTTGGGAATGGGGTAGACCTCGGGCCACTTGCTGAAATAATCAGCTACAACCAGCGTGTATCGATTTCCCCATTCAGATTCAGGAAAGGGTCCAGCGATGTCAACAGCAATCCTTTCGAATGGCACGCCTACGTTATAGGTTTGCATTTGTCCTCTCAGTCGTCGCTTTGGGCCTTTGACGGAAGCGCAAATTGTGCATCTGCGGCACCAGTGCTCTACGTCTTCTCGAGCGTGGAGCCAGTAGAATCTTTCCCGCAATTTCGCTAAGGTTTTGTTAACACCAAGATGGTCTCCCGAGGATCCTTCATGCATTTCGTTTACCACATCGTGGATTCGGCTTTTGGGTAGTATAGTTTGCATCCTATAGGAGCTGCCATCCGCCGTTTCCCATTTTCGCTTGAGTACGCCACCCTCCACCTGTAGGGAGCTCCATTGTGCCCAATAGCTTTTCAGGGTTGCGCCATGCATCGAAACGTCCTTCCGCTCCGGTCGCCAAGTCGTCTCCTTCCATACGAGCAATGGTCCGATGTCTTCATCGGCTAGCTGGGCATTTCGAATCTCCTCCGATGACCAACCTTCATCGAATTCGGCCGTTATCAGTCGCAGATCAACGGGCGGTTCTTTTTCCTCAATCCGTCGGCAATGCTTGCAGTTAGCTGGACATGGGCGACGAGATAGGGCGTCAGCATTTCCATGAACTCCGCCCTTTCGATGAACAATTTCGTAGTCGTATGACTGTGATCTTTCGATCCATCTCGCAACTTGTCCCTCGGGGTTTTTGAAGTTAAGTAGCCATCTCAATGATGCATGGTCCGTTCGAAGAACAAATTTCTGGCCATATAGGTACTTGTGGAACTGCTTGGTGGCCTCTATTATAGCCAATAGCTCCTTCCTGGTCACACAGTAGTTCCTCTCACTTTTTGAAAGAACTCGACTGTAATACGAGAGGACTCTTTCTTCGCCATTGATCTGCTGGGAGAGTACAGCTCCAATACCGCCGTTGCTTGCATCGGTGTCAACCACAAACATTTTTCCGGGTTTCGGATACGCCAGTACGGGTGATTCACATAGCTTTTCCTTCAGGGTCTCAAAGGCTGTCTGGCATTGTTCATTCCAGACATACGGACGATTTTTCTCGGTTAGCTGATGAAGACACTTAGCTATTTTGGCAAAGTCTTTGACGAATCTTCGATAGTAGGTTGCCAGGCCCAGGAAACTTCGTAGTTGGCGCTTGTTGTTTGGTGTTGGCCAGCTTTTCACGGCTTCAATTTTCTCAGGGTCTGTTTTGACCCCTTCTGCTGATACGACATGTCCCAGGTATTTCACTTCAGCTGCGAAAAGGGTACACTTGTCGGGACTAAGTTTCAAATTTGCCAGTCGCAGTCGGGAGAAAACCTCTTCTAAGTTCCGCACATGCTCTTCGAACGTTCTCCCGATGACGATGATGTCATCTAGGTACACTAAGCAGGTTTTCCAGGTTAGACCACGTAGCACGTATTCCATCAAGCGTTCGAAAGTAGCTGGGGCATTGCAAAGCCCAAACGGCATCACCACAAATTGCCACAATCCGGTCCCAACTGAAAATGCGGTCTTCTCTCGGTCCTTCTTGTCAATTTCTACCTGCCAGTAGCCACTCTTGAGATCGAGTGTAGAAAACCATTTTGCGTCGGCTAAAGTGTCCATGATGTCATCGATGCGTGGGTGCGGGTAACTATCTTTCTTGGTGACGTCGTTAAGCTGCCTATAGTCGACACAAAAGCGAGTGCTACCATCCTTTTTCTTTACTAGAACTACAGGCGCGGCCCATGGACTTACAGAAGGTTCAATAATGCCTTGTTTTTCCATGTCCGAGATCAGCGCGCTCACTTCTCCTTGTTTGGCTATAGCGAGACGTCTTGGTGCTTGTCGAATCGGCTTGGCTCCCTGTGTGTCTATGACGTGAGTTACCAAACTCGTTCGGCCTTGGTCATCCGGGCTTGTTGAGAAGATGTCACTGTACTTGGTGACCAGATCAGAGGCTCGTTTGAATAGCTGCACCGGCAATTTGACTTGCTTCAATATTGCAGACGTGGATTCCCTGGCTTTTTCTGTGTCTTGCCTCCTTTTCCAATGATGGTTGTGAGTAGCTTCCAAAGAGGTGATGGTGGAAACAGGCTGGCAGCTGCCGATGACTTCTCCCGCTTTGATGCTCGTGGTTGAATCTGCGGTGTTAAGGACTCTAACCGGCACATATCCGTTCCTTAAAGATCTTACAAGGCTTCGTCCTACAATCAAACTGCGCAATGCGGAAGTCTACGTTGGCTCTATCAGATAAGATCACTAGTCTCCAGAATCACCATCAAGCTTGGCCCATACAATGCTTTCGGAAGAATTCGGTACATCAGTGTCGGTACATACCACTACATTCATCTTGGGGATTTGGACGCTGGGATCCTCCATCAGAACTTCGACATTCTGCCATTTCAAGACACGTTTTCCCAAGTCCAACGTGATTCCATGTGGTCGCAGAAAATCCATTCCGAGAATGCAGTCATCCATAATGTTCGCGACCAGAAAATTATGTCGGAACACAAGGTCTCCCAACTGTATCTGGAGGTTGACCTCTCCATGAACAGGTGCAGTTTCTCCCGTAGCTGTCCGTAGTGAGAAAGTTCTGCCCTTGTGAAGTTGTTGCTGTCTAACTAGGTCTGGTAGGATAATCGATCGGGTTGCACCAGTGTCGATTGTTATGGTGCAGTGTTCTCCGTCAGCTTGACCCGGAAGGCATAAGTCCGCTTCTCCACGATGTAGTCTTGACACGGTGATGGTGGTGCTGGGGATGTCGATCCTCCTAGCCAACCTCTGCCCCACGAAGTTGGCTCTTACATGTTTCCCGACCCCTCTGTTTGAAGGGCTTCCATTCTGGGCTCCTGGCTCGGTCTGGATCTCCTCCTAGCTGCACACCCTGGACAATAGCTCGGTTTTCTTCGCTTCTTGCAGTCTCTTTGCAAGTGCCCCTTCTCTCCGCAATTCCAGCATCTAGGCGCACCATTTACATGCGGGTCTCGCTCAATTTCCACGCGTTCACACCTGCACTCGTCTGTCACTACTTCACGAACCCGGGCAGTGGTACGAGTCACATTTTTCGCTGCCTCAAAGTTCAGACTGTAAGCCAATGCGTCCTTAACCGTTTGCTTTTGAGCTAAACGCACGGCTTGTTGCAATTCCGGGTCCTTTAGTGCGCTGATGAATGCCTCTGTCGCTGCATCATCTCGATGTTCTGGGTTGTAGGCTGGGTAAGCCAAAAGTGCTAGTCGCTCAATGTCTTGGGCTAGCTGCTGTAGGGTCTCACCAGACTTCTGCACCCGATGCCTTAGCTGTGACCGATAAATCTGCTTTAGATGATCGTCTCCATAACGCATGTCGAGCGCATTCATTAAAGCATTCGGGTTTGAGTGCAATTCATCGGGGATCGTCTGCAAAAGCTCGGCAGCTGGGCCTCTTAGAGCAAGAATCAGTGCAGTTGCTCGTTCCTGCTCATTCCAGTGATTTGCCCTTGCGGCAGCTTCAAACTGAGTCTTGTAAATACTCCAGACCGTTCGCCCATCGAATATTGGTGCTGGCACATTTCTGGATGTGCTTTGCGCTGCGGTTACAAGCGGGGCTGGTGGGGCGGTTACTACTGCCTTTGCTACTTCCAATTCTTTTTTCACTTTTTCCATCTCATGGTTCATTCTCGCTTCGACCTGGCTGATCTCATAGTTAATTTTCTCCTCAACCTGGCTGACCTTCTCCTCGACCTGGTAAACCTTTTCCTCGACGCATTTAATTTGATTGTTCAGGCTACCGAGCTCCACTTTTATTTCGGTTGACTGTTTTTGCACTTCCTTGATTACGATCGCTTGTTGGTCCAGCTTCACTGATTGTTCATTTAACTTCGCTGATTGTTCATTTAACTTCGCTGATTGTTCGTTTAACTTCGCTGATTGTTCATCTAGCTTCGTCGTTAAGTTGGATGACTGTTCATTGAGCTTCGCAGTTAAATTGGATGACTGTTCATTGAGCTTCGCAGTTAAATTGGATGACTGTTGTCGCAGCTCTTGCTGCATCAGCATCAACATTTGCATCAGCGCATTTTCTGGTTCCTTTGGTTTTGGTGTGTCTACTTCTCCACCTTCTGCGCCTTTTTCCGCATCTGAGAGCTCACCCGAATCCAGATTCACGCCTTCCGACTCGATCGCGTCACGCAAGCGTGCAATCAGTATGGCCTTTGTACCTTGTGTGGCCAGATTCCGCTGTTCCAACTCCTCCTTGAGCTCCGATATGGTCAATTCATTAATTTTTAAGTTTAAGCTTCGTGGCATTTTTAATGTTTCTTTAAATTTTACGATTGTGCACTATAAAATTGTTCAAATTTTCACTTTCAAAATTTTTCTATCCCACTTCTGACACCACTGTCGCGTGTTATTTGGTTCGCGGCCTATAATTTTAATGTTCCGGGAAAGTGAAAACGCAATGTCTTTTAATTTAAGTTAAAAGAGTTTATTTAATTAACTAAAATGCACAATAATCCGTTAACACTTTCACTAATTTTAATTTTCACTATTAAAATTAAAATCTAACACTTGTCCATAAATTTTTTTATCGC
>OZ017739.1:219020042-219035042 GCA_963969285.1 Odontomyia ornata
AACGAAGCATGTTTATTTTAAATACTTAAACTTTTAAATAAAGAAACACAATGCAATTCAATTAAAGATACTCGCAGTTGTTCAGGCATTCAATTCAACTATTTTTCGTGTTCAAAAGAACAGCTGCAGCGTTTGCGATGAATATTCATTGCTATTTATTTAGCACTGACTCAAACCTTTTCCTGAAAAGCTCTAAGCATCTATATTCAAACAAATAAAATACTTCATCAAAAAATATTTATTATGTAATTTCGTAACGTCAAAATAACATGTTTCACAATGCAGAAAATATGTATGAATTGCATTCTATTAACACAGCCAATTAAATTTATTTTTCTTAAACTAGACTTCAAATGCTTCTCAACTCGCACGGTAAACTGATTCAAATTCAAAAGTAATGGAAATCTTATATAGATACATATTTATTTATGATACTTATTTATGCAAACAAACACACACACACACACACACACACACACACACACACACACACACACATATATATATATATATATATATATATATATATATATATATATGTATATATATCTATATATATATATATATATATATATATATATATATATATATATGTATATATATATATATATATATATATATATATATATACATATATATTTATATTTATATATGCATATATACATATATATATATATATATATATATATATATATATATATATATATATATATATATATATATATATATATATATATATTGTCGCGTGTTATTGGTTCGCGGGAAATAATTTTAATGTTCCGGGAAAGTGAAAACGCAATGTCTTTTAATTTAAGTTAAAAGTGTTTATTTAATTAAATAAAATGCACAATAATCAGTTAACACTTTCACTAATTTTAATTGTCACTGTTAAAAAAAAAAAATCTAACACTTGTCCATAAATTTATTATCGCAATTGTCTTCTAAATTACTTCACTATTACGAAACACACTTCCCACACACAATCGCAGTTCTTATCGCGGTCGAATGAATGACTCTCCCCATTCATTCAGCTCGCCTTTATATAGGGTCTCTACATATTCACCCATTTCTCGCACATTGGCGAATGTTCTACCGAGAGGTACCTGGTAGGTTCGAGCAAGTTCATGAATGGAGTGACGTCACTTGCAGATGTTGATCATGCTTGTTGGATTCTCGTGGGTTCGAGTAAATACATTCGTTGATGTTCTTAATGATGATGAAAACAATTGCGACAGTAGCTCGCAGAATTATTTGTACATTTAATTATTTGTACATGTAACACTGCCCCCACCTCAGCTCTTTTCGCCCCGAAAAGATGTGTCGCTATTTGTAGTCAATTCTCCCTGGGTGTAATATGGGGCAAGACGGTCCAGATGCACGATTTTCATTTTAGCTCTCGGCATACGATGTTCCTGTATTCGGTATACGACGTCGTTGATTCGCTTTGTAACTCGGTATGGTCCCTCCCAATTATGTTGCAACTTTGGAGACCTACCCTTTCGCCGTTGCGGGTTATAAAGCCACACCAAGTCATCTTGCTGGAAGCCAGTAGAATTAGCCTTTAGATCATACCTGGTCTTCATGCGGTCAGTAGCCGATTCGAGGTGTTTTCGCACTGTCCGATGTATCTGGTTCAACCGTTGTCTTAGATCACTTGCGTACTCCGAGACCGTTTGGGGTTTCTCAGGGGGTGTTCCGAACTTTATATCGGCTGGCAAACGAATAGTCTTTCCAAAAATGACTTTGGCTGGGGCTTGGCCCGTCGATGCATGTTCAGCGGCTCTATACGCCATTAAAAATAGTGGGATATGTCGGTCCCAGTCCCTTTGGTTCTCGTCAACCATTTTGGCCAAGTGTTTATTGAGCGTGCCGTTGAAACGTTCGACCATCCCATCGGATTGGGGATGCAGCGGTGTTGTCCTCGTTTTCCGTATTCCCAGCTGCTCGCACATTTCGCTAAAAACTAGTGACTTAAAGTTTCGGCCTTGATCCGAATGTAGTTCACAAGGCACGCCGTACCTGCTGACCCAATTTAACACTAGCTGTTCGGCTACGGTAGTTGCTTCCTGGTGGGAAATAGGGTAGACCTCGGGCCACTTGCTGAAATAATCAGCTACAACCAGCGTGTATCGATTTCCCCATTCAGATTCAGGAAAGGGTCGAGCGATGTCAACAGCAATCCTTTCGAATGGCACGCCTACGTTATAGGTTTGCATTTGTCCTCTCAGTCGTCGCTTTGGGCCTTTGATGGAAGCGCAAATTGTGCATCTGCGGCACCAGTCCTCTACGTCTTCTCGAGCGTGGAGCCAGTAGAATCTTTCCCGCAATTTCGCTAAGGTTTTGTTAACACCAAGATGGCCTCCCGAGGATCTTTCATGCATTTCCTTTACCACATCATGGATTCGGCTTTTGGGTAGTATAGTTTGCATCCTATAGGAGCTGCCATCCGCCGTTTCCCATTTCCGCTTGAGTACGCCACCCTCCACCTGTAGGGAGTTCCATTGTGCCCAATAGCTTTTCAGGGTTGCGCCATGCATCGAAACGTCCTTCCACTCCGGTCGCCCAGTCTTCTCCTTCCATACGAGCAATGGTCCGATGTCTTCATCGGCTAGCTGGGCATTTCGAATCTCCTCCGATGACCAACCTTCATCGAATTCGGCCGTTATCAGTCGCAGATCAACGGGCGGTTCCTTTTCCTCAATCCGTCGGCAATGCTTGCAGTTAGCTGGACATGGGCGACGAGATAGGGCGTCAGCATTTCCATGAACTCCGCCCTTTCGATGAACAATTTCGTAGTCGTATGACTGCGATCTTTCGATCCATCTCGCAACTTGTCCCTCGGGGTTTTTGAAGTTAAGTAGCCATCTCAATGATGCATGGTCCGTTCGAAGAACAAATTTCTGGCCATATAGGTACTTGTGGAACTGCTTGGTGGCCTCTATTATAGCCAATAGCTCCTTCCTGGTCACACAGTAGTTCCTCTCACTTTTTGAAAGAACTCGACTGTAATACGAGAGGACTCTTTCTTCGCCATTGATCTGCTGGGAGAGTACAGCTCTAATACCGCCGTTGCTTGCATCGGTGTCAACCACAAACATTTTTCCGGGTTTTGGATACGCCAGTACGGGTGATTCACATAGCTTTTCCTTCAGGGTCTCAAAGGCTGTCTGGCATTGTTCATTCCAGACATACGGACGATTTTTCTCGGTTAGCTGATGAAGACACTTAGCTATTTTGGCAAAGTCTTTGACAAATCTTCGATAGTAGGTTGCCAGGCCCAGGAAACTTCGTAGTTGGCGCTTGTTGTTTGGTGTTGGCCAGCTTTTCACGGCTTCAATTTTCTCAGGGTCTGTTTTGACCCCTTCTGCTGATACGACATGTCCCAGGTATTTCACTTCAGCTGCGAAAAGGGTACGCTTGTCGGGACTAAGTTTCAGATTTGCCAGTCGCAGTCGGGAGAAAACCTCTTCTAAGTTCCGCACATGCTCTTCGAACGTTCTCCCGATGACGATGATGTCATCTAGGTACACCAAGCAGGTTTTCCAGGTTAGACCACGTAGCACGTATTCCATCAGGCGTTCGAAAGTGGCTGGGGCATTGCAAAGCCCAAACGGCATCACAACAAATTGCCACAATCCAGTCCCAACTGAAAATGCGGTCTTCTCTCGGTCCTTCTTGTCAATTTCTACCTGCCAGTAGCCACTCTTGAGATCGAGTGTAGAAAACCATTTTGCGTCGGCTAAAGTGTCCATGATGTCATCGATGCGTGGGAGCGGGTAACTATCTTTCTTAGTGACGTCGTAAAGCTGCCTATAGTCGACACAAAAACGAGTGCTACCATCCTTTTTCTTGACTAGAACTACAGGCGCGGCCCATGGACTTACAGAAGGTTCAATAACGCCTTGTTTTTCCATGTCCGAGATCAGCGCGCTCACTTCTCCTTGTTTGGCTATAGGGAGACGTCTTGGTGCTTGTCGAATCGGCTTGGCTCCCTGTGTGTCTATGACGTGAGCTACCAAACTCGTTCGGCCTTGGTCATCCGGGCTTGTTGAGAAGATGTCACTGTACTTGGTGACCAGATCAGAGGCTCGTTTGAATAGCTGCACCGGCAATTTGACTTGCTTCAATATTGCAGACGTGTATCTCCGGGCTTTTTCTGTGTCTTGCCTCCTTTTCCAATGATGGTTGCGAGTAGCTTCCAAAGAGGTGATGGTGGAAACAGGCTGGCAGCTGCCGATGACTTCTCCCGCTTTGATGCTCGTGGTTGAATCTGCGGTGTTAAGGACTCTAACCGGCACATATCCGTTCCTTAAAGATCTTACAAGGCTTCGTCCTACAATCAAACTGCGCAATGCGGACGTCTTCGTTGGCTCTATCGGTAAGATCGGTGGTCTCCAGAATCACCATCAAGCTTGGCCCATACAATGCTTTCGGAAGAATTCGGTACATCAGTTTCAGTACATACCACTACATTCATCTTGGGGATTTGGACGCTGGGATCCTCCATCAGTACTTCGACATTCTGCCATTTCAAGACACGTTTTCCCAAGTCCAACGTGATTCCATGTGGTCGCAGAAAATCCATTCCGAGAATGCAGTCATCCATAATGTTCGCGACCAGAAAATTATGTCGGAACACAAGGTCTCCCAACTGTATCTGGAGGTTGACCTCTCCATGAACAGGTGCAGTTTCTCCCGTAGCTGTCCGTAGTGAGAAAATTCTGCTCTTGTGAAGTTGTTGCTGTCTAACTAGGTCTGGTCGGATAATCGATCGGGTTGCACCAGTGTCGATTGTTATGGTGCAGTGTTCTCCGTCAATTTGACCCGGAAGGAATAAGTCCGCTTCTCCACGATGTAATCTTGACACGGTGATGGTGGTGCTGGGGACGTCGATCCTCCTAGCCAACCTCTGCCCCACGAAGTTGGCTCTTACATGTTCCCCGACCCCTCTGTTTGAAGGGCTTCCATTCTGGGCTCCTGACTCGGTCTGGATCTCCTCCTAGCTGCACAGCCTGGACAATAGCTCGGTTTTCTTCGCTTCTTGCAGTCTCTTTGCAAGTGCCCCTTCTCTCCGCAATTCCAGCATCTAGGCACACCATTTACATGCGGGTCTCGCTCAATTTCCACGCGTTCACACCTGCACTCGTCTGTCACTACTTCACGAACCCGGGCAGTGGTACGAGTCACATTTTTCGCCGCCTCAAAGTTCAGACTGTAAGCCAATGCGTCCTTAACCGTTTGCTTTTGAGCTAAACGCACGGCTTGTTGCAATTCCGGGTCCTTTAGTGCGCTGATGAATGCCACTGTCGCTGCATCATCTCGATGTTCTGGGTCGTAGGCTGGGTAAGCCAAAAGTGCTAGTCGCTCAATGTCTTGGGCTAGCTGCTGTAGGGTCTCACCAGACTTCTGCACCCGATGCCTTAGCTGTGACCGATAAATCTGCTTCAGATGATCGTCTCCATAACGCATGTCGAGCGCATTCATTAAAGCATTCGGGTTTGAGTGCAATTCATCGGGGATCGTCTGCAAAAGCTCGGCAGCTGGGCCTCTTAGAGCAAGAATCAGTGCAGTTGCTCGTTCCTGCTCATTCCAGTGATTTGCCCTTGCGGCAGCTTCAAACTGAGTCTTGTAAATACTCCAGACCGTTTGCCCATCGAATATTGGTGCTGGCACATTTCTGGATGTGCTTTGCGCTGCGGTTACAAGCGAGGCTGGTGGGGCGGTTACTACTGCCTTTGCTACTTCCAATTCTTTTTTCACTTTTTCCATCTCATGGTTCATTCTCGCTTCGACCTGGCTGATCTCATAGTTAATTTTCTCCTCAACCTGGCTGACCTTCTCCTCGATCTGGTAAACCTTTTCCTCGACGCATTTAATTTGATTGTTCAGGCTACCGAGCTCCACTTTTATTTCGGTTGACTGTTTTTGCACTTCCTTGATTACGATCGCTTGTTGGTACAGCTTCACTGATTGTTCATTTAACTTCGCTGATTGTTCATTTAACTTCGCTGATTGTTCATTTAACTTCGCTGATTGTTCATCTAGCTTCGTCGTTAAGTTGGATGACTGTTCATTGAGCTTCGCAGTTAAATTGGATGACTGTTCATTGAGCTTCGCAGTTAAATTGGATGACTGTTGTCGCTGCTCTTGCTGCATCAGCATCAACATTTGCATCAGCGCATTTTCTGGTTCCTTTGGTTTTGGTGTGTCTACTTCTCCACCTTCTGCGCCTTTTTCCGCATCTGAGAGCTCACCCGAATCCAGATTCACGCCTTCCGACTCGATCGCGTCACGCAAGCGTGCAATCAGTATGGCCTTTGTACCTTGTGTGGCCAGATTCCGCTGTTCCAACTCCTCCTTGAGCTCCGATATGGTCAATTCATTAATTTTTAAGTTTAAGCTTCGTGGCATTTTTAATGTTTCTTTAAATTTTACTATTGTGCACTATAAAATTGTTCAAATTTTCACTTTCAAAATTTTTCTTTCGCTCTTCTTGACACCACTGTCGCGTGTTATTGGTTCGCGGCCAATAATTTTAATGTTCCGGGAAAGTGAAAACGCAATGTCTTTTAATTTAAGTTAAAAGTGTTTATTTAATTAAATAAAATGCACAATAATCAGTTAACACTTTCACTAATTTTAATTGTCACTGTGAAAAAAAAAAATCTAACACTTGTCCATAAATTTATTATCGCAATTGTCTTCTAAATTACTTCACTATTACGAAACACACTTCCCACACACAATCGCAGTTCTTATCGCGGTCGAATGAATGACTCTCCCCATTCATTCAGCTCGCCTTTATATAGGGTCTCTACATATTCACCCATTTCTCGCACATTGGCGAATGTTCTACCGAGAGGTACCTGGTAGGTTCGAGCAAGTTCATGAATGGAGTGACGTCACTTGCAGATGTTGATCATGCTTGTTGGATTCTCGTGGGTTCGAGTAAATTCATTCGTTGACGTTCTTAATGATGATGAAAACAATTGCGACAGTAGCTCGCAGAATTATTTGTACATGTAATTATTTGGACATGTAACAATATATATATATATATATATATATATATATATATATATATATATATATATATATATATATAGATATATATATATATATATATATATATATATATATATATATATATATATATATATATATCTATATATATATATATATATATATATATATATATATATATATATATATATATATATATATATATATATATATATATATATATATATATAATCGAATCAAATGCGTTTTTAATGAGTTTGACTTCAATTCAATCCAATCAAGATTTTAAAATACAGAATATAGTTCATCAAAACTTTAAATAGTTTTGTTTCGAACGAAACACTTTCCATTGGCCGATGGATATATATGCAATGGGCCACTTTGAAAGTAATCAATTTCGTGCAGAAATAATTTCGTTGTTTTCGTTCCGACTTCGTAGCTTTGGAAATGCTCATTGAATTTCATAATATTGATTTCTGAACATATTATAAATAATTTTCTTTCTGCAGTTACTACTAATTCAAGAATTTTAAAAAGTCGAATAAGTTGAAACCCTGAATCCTTTTTGGTCAGATACATCATTCTATTATATTTTGTTCCTTTATAACATTCTGTTTCAGGTGAAAAAACTAAAGCAGTGCCTAAGATGCTCATGTAAGGTAGTTCTGAATATTGAGAAGCCCCAGCTAAGGATATAGGTATTCAAGGTGGAAATTCAAGCACAACAGGTAGTTCACTTTTAAAAAGAATGAACTTTGAAAAGTTATAGCAATATTTCATTGATAAAGAATATGCTATATTTCTTCTTGAAGTTATGACATTTGGGTACTTTTTAGGGTTTTGTACTAAAATACAAAACCCTATTGCAATCACGACCTGTGTCCGTCTGTCCGTCTGTCCGTCCGTCCGTCCGTCCGTCCGTCCGTCCGTCCGTCCGTCCGTCTGTATGTCACAGCACTTTTTCTCCGAAACTATAGAGGCTACAGCCATGAAACTTTGTGGAAAGGTCAGAAGTGGTGACCTCTTGAAAGTTTAGCGGTGGAAAAATTTTTCAAAGGGGTTTAAGGGGGGCACCCCGTATAGGGAGGTGACCCCTCAAAAAAAAATTTTCAACATTGGTAGTCGAGTAGGGTGTCATTAAAAAGGTCTCAATGAGATCTTTTCAAAAAAAGTCTTAAAATTGCCTTCCGAGTACCGAGGGGGGCAGGAGAAGGGGAAATGTACGAACTTTTCGCGTACCCGCCCCTCGCGATTGGAAACCTTCCATCCGAAAAATCTGAAAAAAATCATGAATGTAGGCCTTAATGAGTACAACAACAACAAATACATGAGAAGTCAAAATTCACTCAACTTTGTTAGTAATAGTATGATTTATCGATTTTATATTTTCTTGAATAAAATCCAAACGGTACCCTTAAATTCAATAAAATTTTGCAAACGGATGACTTTTTATAAGATTGATCTTTTCTGTAAGTTTCATAAAGATCGAATAGTATTTAATAAAGTTATAGCGATTTGAATTTTCCTGTATTACTATGGAACAATATGCCCTATATTACTATGGAAACATATGGCTATGGAGCCATATGCGCTTTTTATCGACTTAGACACTACAGCTTTGCTAGTATTTGCATGAAAATTTCAGGAATGAAAGATATCATGAGGATGACTACATACAGTTGAAACAAGTCGAAGAGGCAGGAGAGAGCTCCTAGCAAAAGGGCTTTGTAGCCATTCTAGGATTCGAAAAAATAGGCCATGAATCGATGCTTGCAGTACAGAGGAGTGGCCCCTGAAAAAAATTTCATGAAAGGTAGCCGA
Organism: Odontomyia ornata; assembly: GCA_963969285.1. Taxonomy (NCBI): domain Eukaryota; kingdom Metazoa; phylum Arthropoda; class Insecta; order Diptera; family Stratiomyidae; genus Odontomyia; species Odontomyia ornata. Next base: position 219,028,887 of record OZ017739.1, read on the forward strand.
TATGAGTATCAAATGAAAGTTCTCTTTGCAAGCTTTTCAAAACAGTTCTTAAACTGACATTTTTTGCTTCAGTGGGTGCACAGAGGGGGGGAAATACATGAAAAATGTGTTTCTAAAAAATCTGGAAAAATTATCAAGGGAGATATCTTTGGGTATAAGTAAAACAAATACCTCAGACGTCACAATTCTTTCAACTTTGTTAAAAATAGTATGATCCTCGAATTTCACATTTTCTCCAATAAAATCGTCTTTGACATGTTTCTTGATTTTATTCGTTGCTGGTTACTGCATTTTGTAAGTTGAGTACAAAACCCTTCTGACATGAGCATAGGTCTGTCTACCCAACTTGTTTAAATATTTGTGCTTACTTTCGAAGCGGAAGCACCATAAATACTTCAGAGGACCACTTTTTTGAATGATCGTAGGATAGTGAACCAGAAAATGATGCTTAGGCTTCAATGGGCCAAACAAGTTAATGTATAGTTTATGATGCTGGCATATGACATTTCTTAAATTTGTAATATCGTCTTCCGAGAACTCACTCAATAAAACATAATCTATTATCTTAAGTAGATAGCAAAAAAGGTGCCAAAATTTATTATGTATTGGAATTAGGTCGCCAATTAATAAAGGTAGAAAATGTGCAAAATGCCACATTTCTCGTGCAGACATTTTCAAGCTATTATTTTTCAAATGATGTTGTTGAATCGCTACAGAAATGTTTCCAACTTCGACATTGCCATATGAAAACATTTTCTTTCTGGAATTAACAGTCTCAAGTGAAAGAACCTTATTACCAATTAAAGCCAATAATACTTGACAAATTTCATAGTGGCATATTCCCTCAAAAATGTCATGCATTATATCAGAAGTAAAATTATCTGTGATATGAAAAGAATGAATTTCATTTAATATACATGCTTCTTTGATTCCAGTTACTTTGGGATGATTAATTTTAAGGTCGGTATCATATTCTTCAACACCTCTTATACAGTTCATTCTTTCGTTGCAATCTACTTGCATATCCTTTTTACATCTATTGCACAGTCGACAATATTTATCACAATTGAAAGTTTTTGTGAAACCGAGTATTGATTTTAAACCTAGATTGTCACCCAATTTGTCCATGACAAACAGCGCGTCGGTCCTCCATCAACGAGTCACACGGACACAAATGTGCAAAAAGTGCGTGATGTGTTGAACAGTGATCGTCGTCTAAGCATTCGGTGCTCCGTCGACTAACCGCCCGGGTTCACCGAGTCCGTCCGGAGATTGCCGATTCGTGGATCTCCCATCACGGCAATGCTCCGTCGCACACCTGCCTGCTCGTCACCGAGCAGTTGGCCAAACAATCGAAGGCAACGTTGCCACAGCCTCCTTACAGCCCGGATATGGCACCAGCGGACTTCTCTCTGTTCCCCAAGATCAAGAGACACCTTAAGGGGACTCTGGAAAACGTTCAACATGCTACGACGAGGGCTCTAGACAGCATCCAGGTTGCCAACTTCTAGGGAGCGTTTGGGGATTGAAAAATCCGGTATCAGCGTGTTATCGACTCCAATGGGGACTACTTTGGAAATATTGAACGCCTTTGAGTGACGGGTCCTGAGGTAAATAATCGGAGCGAGGCTAGACGGGAACCAATGGCGAATTCGATAGAACCATGAGCTGTATGAAATTTCAAGGTTATAAGACTGTAGAAGCTGCAATGGGCAGGACACATGAATCGTATGGACGAACAATGGATACCCAAGAAGGTATTCGTTGGGAGAACTGAAGGCAGGCGGCCAGTGGGGAAACCGAGGAAACGCTGGTCTGACTCGGCCGACGAAGACAGTTCATCGCTGCTCGAATTTCAGAATTGAAAGACGCGGTCAACGGACCGAGACAGTTGGAGGCGCTCTTTGCAGGAAGCGAAGGCACGAGAGGGGCTGTAGTGCTAAGAAGAAGAAGAAAACCGATACTTAGGCAATTTTTTCAAGTTCGTTATCTTACGTTTTTTTTAATACAAAATATATTCGTCGAAATTATAATTTATCTTTCACAAAGTATTTCTATCTTAACAATAATCTTTGGTGCTGTGCAAAATATAGAAAAACCTGTTTGAAATATGAAATCGTGCGATTACTTAATATGTGTGTGAATTTCCGAATTATTATCCATTTTAATATTCCACAAAAATCGATGATGTGGTCAGTGTATTACAAAATAAGACAAAAATTATTTAAAAATGGGAATATTTCAAATTGATCCTAATCAAAAATGCTGAAATATTGGATACTCCAAAAGTATTGAGCCTTTTTTGCCACTAGATGGTCTTCGGTGTCATATATCAGGCAATAGCAATCAGATTGAGTCAAACTGGCATGCGTTTGAAAGGTGACATTTCAGTCTACAATATTCATATGGACAGTTTTGTATTTCGTCATTCGTGCCAAAAGTTGTATTCATCTAAAAATTGGTGAAATTTCTGAATAAAATCGTTATATGTTACAATATCACTACGGTCAAGGTGAGAATACCTTGCAGGGTTGTGAAAAAACTTGTGGTGTCTGTGTTCAAGATACTTTGTCAAAAGCCACAGTCAAGAGATGGTTCGCTCGCTTTCGTTCTGGAAATTTTGATGTCAAAGATGCTCTGCGCTCCGGTCGACCAATCACTGAAAAGGTCAGGCAGGCTCGTGAAAAAACTTGTGGTGTCTGTGTTCAAGATACTTTATCAAAAGCCACAGTCAAGGGATGGTTCGCTCGCTTTCGTTCTGAAAATTTTGATGTCAAAGATGCTCTGCGCTCCGGTCAACCAATCACTGAAAAAGTCGATGAAATCTTACAAAAAATTCAAGAAGACCCACACAAAAGCAGCCATAGTATTGCTAAGGAACTGAATTTCCATCACCAAATAGTTTTGAACCATTCGCGTAAGGCTGGATACACAAAGAAGCTCAAAGTTTGGGTGCCGCATGAATTACCACAAAAAAACAAAAATTGATCGACCAAATTTCCGTTTGAGAAATGCTAATAGAACGCAACGAAATAGAGTCATTTTTGAAGCAAATCATTACGGGCGATGAAAAATGGGTAAGATCCGAGGATGTCTTTCGAAAAAGATCATGGTCAAAAAAAGGTGAATCAACACAAACGACTTCAAAGCCACGATTGACGCCAAATTAGGTTATGCTCTGTGTATGGTGGGATTGGAAGAGAATTGTTTATCATGAGGTGCTAGAACCTGGCCAAACACTTGATTTGGCTTGGTACTGTCAGCCATTGACATGTACTTAAATAAAATTCATCTTAAATATAAGAAATATTCAATCGAAGAGTGACAAAAAAGGCTCAATGCTTTTTAGACTTGCTAATACGAGTATATTGCATGTGTCTGATGCCAGCGTAAATAAAAGTTCAGAACATATTAATAATTGATTTTAAGTCAATTTTGTTAAGTATTATCATTACGTAGAAGGCAAAATTAAGTTACATCTAGTAACTTATCTGAAGCTACTTCTGTACCATCACTTTTTCTTAGAAGTCATATCAGTCGTGCTCCACATATGGCATCGTATGTAGTCAGTTACTCCCCGAACGATATTTACTCTGGTTGTTTGGTGACCTAAGACAAATTATTGCAAAATTCATTTTGTCTCACAAAACACATGGCACTTATTTTTCTCCCGAGGCAAAGAAAACAATCTTGGCGCGCAAATAAATCTCTCCGTATCAATTTTTTCTAAACTAATTTTCCACATTATCTAACCCCAAATACAGCTACTTAAATTCTTCTTCTTGTTAAAATCCGTAAACAGTGGTTGGCTTTTCTATCTTACAGGTGTTACAATACTACTGTCTCAAACAGTTTTTTTCCTTATTGGTGGGTCATGTCATTACAAAGACAATCGGAGTCATACCACTATTAGGTACTTTTCTGTTACACGAGAGTAAAAACTAATCCTCAGTTGGCAAACCCTCGAGATGCCACATCTATTGTTAAAAGTCTTCCTGTCAAATTTAGTGTGGATCGGAACACCCAGCTGAAATAAGTCGTCTTAAACCTCTCTCGTCTTGAGTTACATCGTCTACGGTCAGGACTTGTCTTTGGGCTAACTCGGCAGCACCTAAATGAGCAAAGACTGCATCACGTATTGGGGCAGTCAAGTCACTTGGAGATAATACACCGGGCAGTGTTAACAATGGTGGAATCCCCGGTTCAGTGTATGGCGGTGACCAAAAGTTTCTAACATCATCTGACACTTTGATTTCTTCCGCTAGTTCAGGATTTTCAAAATTATCAAAAGCCTGGAAGCTTCCGCTGAAATTATAGCTAGTCAAAGTATTGTTTGAATCATGTTTTGTAATTTCATCGAAAAAGCTTGGTGGATCGTTGGCAAAGTATTGGCTTAATGAAGGACTTGACGAAGAGTTACCCATTACAACCTAAGTTATTTGTTTTCTCTTACTCGAAGTAAGATACGTTCAAAAAACTTTTATGGTAGATATTACCACGCAATTTCACATAGCATGGCATTTTTGGCTTTCGGCATCGCTTCACTAATTTCTTCCATTCGTTTTAATTGTTTCTAATTGTTAGTTGCTCTCGCAAACATAAAAAGGATCCAATTATAGAACTTTTTAATCATGAAATACATGTAATGATTTTCTACCTTCAGCTCGAACGCGGAACCGACCTCTCATCGGTTCTAGACGTTAAGTCTGAGTAGTGCCAACGGATGGTACCAACAGGTCAACCAATCCGTGCACCGTAATCCATTCACGCGGTGACTGCTTGTCGGCCAGCTAGTTCGGAGAGGATTTCGGTCGCGGGTCTCCGAATGGATTACGCTCAATTACAATATTTCAGTCACCTGAAATTGCCCGTTTTCTAAACGCGTCAACAATTACTCATCCAGAACGAGAATCCTACATTACGTTAGTTCTGGATGCGATCTATCCACAGATCTCAAATCAAAAAAAAAACGCTACAAAATCCCATAGGCGCGTTACCGATTCACCGACGCGGTACCGAAAAATATACTACTCGAACTTAAATCGAAGGAAGCTACTCTAAGGAAATGACGAAACAAACAAAGGTACCGCGTACCGCGCGCGACGCGAAACCGACTTCAGCGGATTTGCAGAAACCCTACCCTCGCGACGACATACCTACCATACACTCTCCGTTCCCCCTGAAATAGAACGAGTTACTGAAAAGGAAAGTCGTGTGTTAACTTAGCAATTCATATTATTATTCAATTCAATTAAATTAGGATTTCTATTATAAATATTAGTATCTTCCATTTAAAAACGAGAAAATTCTCTAATCTACAAATCTGTAACAAAAAAATCATGTAAGTATTTATCTTAGATACTTCTCCTTATCTGACATGATTTTAGTAGTCTACTTTTTCTTATTTTAAGCTTTAATTTGAGAAAACACAAACTATCTTTTATCTATGTTTTGGATTTAAATTTTGCGTTTAAAAAAAACATATCACTAAGGATTTTCGTATATTCTAAGCATTAAACAAATTTGCTGGTTGCTTGTTTGTTGTAAATTTAGTCATATCGAGCTTATTTCTCATGGGGAAAGGATTCGAGGGCTAGAAATGGTTTGGAATTTCTAAAACGTTCACATGTATCGTGTTCAAGAAATAAGAGCGATTTATCACTAAAGAAGAGTTAAAACTGATTAAGTTTCAAAAACTAACATTTGCACAATTTAGACATTTCAAAGGAAGTATAGGCTGCCTTTTTGCCTCACATTTCTTTTTCTCAATTTTTCCGTTTTTTTACTTAAATCTTTCAATTGCATGCTTACTTAAATCGAATTAATTTAAATTTATGACACATAAATTGAATATTTTTCCAATAAATAAAAACTCAAAATATGTATGATTGGGCGGATAGCATCATAATATTGTGAGATGATTAGCAGTACATTCTCTTCAATATTTCTGACAACACTTAAAGTTAACCATTTTATCTCTTCTTCCTTATAGTCGATTACTTATTATAGTATTCAAAACAAAATTATAACTACATTTAAGTTTTTTTTTCCTTTATGTTTTCTTCTATTCAAACAAATAAGGCACAACTCTGTACTATACAAAAAAAAATAATTTTTCTTTTCAATTATACTTTACTTCAATTACGAGTCGACGTG
>OZ017739.1:219040042-219045042 GCA_963969285.1 Odontomyia ornata
TTCAACCTGAGAAAGTATTTCATTGATTTCCGTGTTACCTAGCAAGTTTGAATTTACTATACCTTTTTTTGCTATTTGACTAGCTAAGACTATTTCTTGATTTTCATCTTTAAGGATTAGCATTTTGTTAAAGAGCATCTGCTCAAATTTGTCATTGTTATGAGAGCTGATTTCAGAGACAATTCTATTGTAATTATCTACTAGTTGCGTAGATATGCTTGTAACATATTCGTTAATTTTGAGCTGCTTATTGTTGTTATCTACCATATTGCTAGCTTTTCACTATTGTGTCCCAGTCTGTAGCGTCTGGGCTTCCTGCGATCCATTTCCAGACGGATCCTACCCAATTTATGGACCGTTTAGTTTTTGCTGTTTTCCTATCTCGCAGTTGGTCAATATGCCCTTTAATTACCGAAAGTTGATGATGAAGTTGTGGTGCCAAGATGCTCGATCTGTTAATTTTTTGATGTACGAGTATGGTTGATTCCGTGTATGCTACAACTTGGTCGTATTTATTGAGGTCAATAACGTGGATGATCTTGAAATTTCCATTTATTATTTTTCCAAAGCCTTTTCTCATTGTTATTATTGGACTATCGTATTCGTAAACGTCGACGGATGCGTGCGCGCTGCACAGGATTAATCTGAAACAGAAGGAATATGTTTGATGTCAGACTTATGGATTTTCTTCCCCATGGCTGTCGTGATATTGGTTTGGTTGTTTTGAAGGACTGTTACCTTTTTAAAAAGCGGTTTGTTTTTAGACTTAATCTGTTTATTGGAAATGAAAACGCTATCACCGGGTTTGTATGTTTTAGGTTTAACCCTTTTGGTGTTGTGGTTTTCCAACTGGTGTTTTTGTTTTCGCATGATTTCATGCTTTACGTCTCTATTCAGCTTGTCCCTAAAGTTTAAAAAATTCTGAAAGTTAATTCGCTGTTCCCTTGCAAAAAATATATCAACAGGTTTCTTATTAGTTACGGAATGTATGGAGTTATTATATCTGTCCACAGCTATATTTACGATTACTTCCGAGGAAAGGTCGGGGTATTCACGTTGAAGACATCTCACTATTTCCAGTATTGTAGAGTGAAGTCTTTCGATCGCACCATTTACTTCACTTTTTTGGGTTGGCGTTAGATAAACGGTTATTCCCAATGATTCTAAGTAGTTCAAAATAATGGGACTGATGAAACTGCCCTCATTGTCTGAGACTAGGATTTTCGGAATAGAAAAGTAGTGTAATATTTTTATAGTTTTATCACGAAGATATACTGCAGATTTGTTTTTTATATGGAAAAATTTTCCGAATTTGTTAAATTTGTCAATACAGGATAAAAATTTTTTACCAGAAATTTCAAAAATATCAAGGGGCAGAATTTCGGCTGGATAATTGGGGATTGGTGTTTCCTGTAGATGTGGTTTTTGTGGATGACGGTCATACTTATTCAAGTTGCATATGTCACAATTTGCGGTGTACCTCTTAATAAGTTTGGTCATTCCAGGGAAATAGTACCTTTCCAGAATTTGTTCTTTATTTTCAAGATGGTTCGTATGTGCTCGACGATGTTCTTGTTGTATCACCTGTAATTTATTATTTTCGTCTGCTAAATCCTGAACAATTCTTTGCGTGATTCGAGTTCTGAAGTTTGAAAAATGTTCCTTATAGACTTCATGCAGTAGTTGAATGTATTCTTCTGGGATCTTCATGCCATTAATCACATTAGGATTTAGCTTCTCACGCAATAAATCAGCCAATTTAGATTTATTTATATCATTAACTTGGATGTTATGTCTATGATACTTTGGATGTGGTTGTTCATGAGCGCTGACTTTTTTGCCTACGGAAATAACTATCTGATTCTTGAATACATTCAAAGGGACTTCGCAGTGCGGTATAAGGTCCGAGCTATCCTCGCTTGCGCTATGAGCTGTTACTTGGTCAGATGTTAGGATATTTACCTCGATTGAGTCAACTGGTAGCCTAGAGAACGCATCAGCTACGACGTTGGTTTTGCCTGGCTTATACACGAGTTCATAGTTAAACTCCTCAATCCGAGCCTTCCAACGCTTTAGTCTTGCGTTATGATTTCTGTTACTTAGAGCAAAGTTGAGTGGTTGGTGATCCGTAAGGATTCTCACTTTTTTCGCTCCGTACAGGTAAGTTCGAAGTTTATCCAGTGCCCAGACGATTGCCAACATTTCCTTTTCGTTTGTGGCATAATTTCTTCCGTTTTGTTTAACGAACGAGAAATGTAGGTAATCAGTTTATCTTTTCCCAGATCGCCTTGGGATAACACTGCTCCAATCGCCTGATTTGATGCGTCCGTTTTTAAGATAAATGGCTTCTCGAAGTCTGGGAATGTTAATACTTTTGAGGATGTTAGCAATTCTTTGATGTTTAGTTCCAGTTTTCCAAGCTCAATTCCCGTTTTCCTGCTTTGGTTTGCTTTTACTTGCACATTTTCACCTCTCGTCAGATTGGTCAACGGTTTTGTGACCTTTGCGAAGTCTCTTATAAATCTTATATAGTAAGAGGCGAGACCAAGAAATGCCTTTAACTCTTTTAAATTAGTTGGCGGCTTGATGTTCTTAATTGCAGAAGCTTCCTTAGGATCCGGCAAAATTCCTTCTTGGGAGATGATATATCCCAGAAATTCAACTTGCTTTTTCAAAAAGGTTGACTTAGCTAGGGTAACTTTCAGATTCGCCTTAGTTAATTGTGCGAGTACTGTTTTCAAATTCCTTAAATGTTTTTCTTCTGTTTCGCCTAGGATGATAATGTCATCTATATAGACATAACAGATCTTCCCAACGAATCGTTTCAGGACATCATCTATCAGCCTTTGGAAGATAGCTGGGGCATTCTTGAGTCCAAATGGAAGCCTCGTAAATTCGTATTTCCCATTGGCTGTTGAAAATGCAGTTTTGGCAATATCACTTTCTTCCATCTTAATCTGATGAAATCCCGACGTTAAGTCTAATGTGGTGAAGTATTTCGACTTCCCGAAACTTGCCGAAGTGCTTGTAATGTCTGGGATTGGGTAAGTATCAGACACTGTTACCGCATTTAGTCGCTTAAAATCGACCACGAGTCTATATTGTTTTTCGCCTACAGAATTAGGTTTTTTGGGTACGACCCATATAGGAGAGTTGTACGGACTCTTAGATGGACGTATTATTCCATCTTCAAGCATCTTCGATACTTGATTGTCGACTTCTTCTCTCATGCAAACCGGATAAGGGTATGACTTGGTATAAATTGGGTCAGGTGTTAACGTTTTGATCTCTGCCCTGATAACGGTATCTACTATTCGCTATCACTTATTGGACCAAAGAGGTTCGAAAATCTATCCAATAAAGATTGCAGTTTACGCCTTGTCTGCTGGGTTAAATGCTCAGTACTGAATTCGATTATATTTACTTGTCTTGATTCCGTAGCCTTCGGATGGATACGGATGTTAGGTTCAATGACTAGTTCGTCATTTTTCCTGTCAATAATAGCTTCTAAATCCTTCAATGTATCATCTCCAATGATACCATCGAATGATTTCAGCCCTGGTAAAACGTCAAAATCTATGGGTGTGTTGTTCCTTACACTTTTAAAAAATGGCCCAGTAACCTTTTTGGGTATGGGTATTTGTCCGGCAGTGGATCGAATTGTAAACGGTTTCTCAACAGGTTTAGAGTTTTAAGCTAATTTAGGGGAAATAAAATTTTTATTAGCGCTAGCATCTACAAGAAATTTGAAAATCTGGCCATTTCGGTCAGTATATTCTATATATGGTACGCTAGAGAGGCGTCCATTGTAAAATTTAGATGGTTCTCTTCGGAATCCTCCAAAGAATCTTCAAGCTGATCCAGATAAGCGGCTTCTTCATGATTTGTGTCCTCTGTATGGTAGAAATTTCCAACGTGATCTTGCTCTGCTTGCTCCTGAACCTCTAAATTGTAAAGACGTTGAGCTTTCCTAGGGAAATTCGAAGACTCGTTCGACCTCTTGTTGGGAACATCGGTAGGTCTGTTGATATAATCCACTTGGCGTGTGCGGATGGATGGATCGATTTCCATAGGAACTGGGGGCTTAGGGTGAATAGGCTTTGGTGGTGGGTGGTTTTGAGGCATTGATGCAATAGCTCCTTTGTGCGTTCTGTTGTAGATTTGATTCCGTTCCTGAAAACCTATTTGTTGCCGGCGGAATGGTGGCTTGGGAGAGTTAAAGCTAAATCGGGGATTTTCGATTTGGTTAATGGGTGCAGAAATCGAATTGGCAAAATGTCCTTTATGGATTGGGTGGTTCCTGAAATTAAGATTCTGAATCTCCAAGCAAGAAGCATAAGCTTCGGGGAGCGTTTGGGGTTTCTGAATAACCAACATTCGCGACAAATCTCCATTTAATCCTCTAATGAACACATCCAAAGCTCTGTTTCTATAGTTTTCGGTGAGCGCGGAGATAGTTTCACTAGAATTATCTTCAGTTTTAATTTTATTCACTAACAGTGAGAGTTGATGATTCACAGCAGCGTAAAATTCACCTACGCTCCTGTTTCTTTGTTGCATCGAATGTAACTGATACTCTAGTGTACGCACGTCACGTTTATCTGAATAACGAAGTGATAAGCATTTCTTTATGCTAGACCACTCATTATCAAATATATTATACGATATGAGAGCAGTATCTGCTGGCCCTCGTATCTTTTGCCGAATATATTGCGAAATTGCCTTATAAATCGGTTTATTGCGCACAATACTGTAATCGTTTAAGATTGATTCAACTTTGTGAATCCAGGACACGTATTGAACTGGATTCCCTTCAAAAACCTGAAGGTCCCTAACACAATCTGGGAGCTTCTTTATCCCTTCCAGATCCTTTTCTGTTTGGGGGGCGCGAGCGGTTGTAAACCGAAGAAGCAGTATGAGCCTGAGGAGTTGGATTCTGTTCCACCAAGGACACTCTAGCTTCTAACCTTTTGATTAACTCGACACTCGCATTGACCGCA
>OZ017739.1:219050042-219055042 GCA_963969285.1 Odontomyia ornata
TCGGCAGCCCTGTGCACCATCAAAAATTGTGTGATATGTCGGTCCCAGTCCCTTTGGTTCTCGTCAACTATCTTGGCCAGATGTTTATTTAGCGTGCCGTTGAACCGTTCGACCATTCCATCGGATTGGGGATGCAGCGGTGTTGTCCTCGTTTTCCGTATTCCCAGTAGTTCACACATTCCGCCAGAAACTAGCGACTCGAAGTTTCGGCCTTGATCTGAATGTAATTCGCAAGGTACGCCATACCTACTGACCCAATTTAACACTAGCTGTTTGGCTACGGTAGTTGCTTCCTGGTGGGGAATGGGGTAGACCTCAGGCCACTTGATGAAATAATCGGCTACAACCAGCGTATATCGATTTCCCCATTCGGATTCAGGAAAGAGTCCAGCGATGTCAACAGCAATCCTTTCGGATGGCACGCCTACGTTATAGGTTTGCATTTGCTCTTTCAGTCGTCGCTTTGGGCCTTTGATGGAAGCGCAAATTGTGCATCTGCAACACCAGTCCTCTACATCTTCTCGAGCGTGGAGCCAGTAAAACCTTTCCCGCAATTTCGCTGAGTTCTTGTTAACACCAAGGTGGCCTCCTTAATGCATATCCTTAATCACATCGTGGATTTGGCTTTTGGGTAGTATAGTTTGCATCCTATAGGGGCTGCCCTCCACCGTTTCCCATTTCCGCTTGAGTACGCCACCCTTCACCTGAAGGGAGTTCCATTGTGCACAATAGCTTTTCAGGGTTGCGCCATGCATTGAAACGTGTTTCCACTCAGGTCGCCTAGTCGTCTTCTTCCATACAAGCAATGGTCCGATGTCTTCATCGGCTAACTGGGCGTTTCGAATCTCCTCCGATCACCAACCTTTGTCAAATTCGGCCGTTATCAATCGCAGATCAACGGGCGGTTCCTTTTCCTCAATCCGTCGGCAATGCTTGCAGTTAGCTGGACATGGACGGCGGGATAGAGCAACAGCATTTCCATGGACTCCACCCTTCCGGTGAACAATTTCGTAGTCGTATGATTGCAATCTTTCGATCCATCTCGCAGCTTGTCCCTCGGGGTTTTTGAAGTTGGGCAGCCATCTCAGTGACACATGGTTCGTTCGACGAGCAAATTTCTGGCCATATAGGTACTTGTGGAACTGCTTGGTGGCCTCTATTATAGCCAATAGCTCCTTCCTGGTCAGTCAGTAGTTCCTCTCACTTTTTGAAAGAACTCGACTGTAATACGAGAGGACTCTTTCTTCGCAATCGATCTGCTGGGAGAGAACAGCTCCAACCCCGCCGTTGCTCGCATCGGTGCCAACTACAAACATTTTTCCGGGTTTCGGATGTGCCAGTACGGGTGATTCACACAGCTTCTCCTTCAAGGTCTCAAAGGCTACCAGGCATTGTTCATTCCAGACATACGGACGATTTTTCTCGGTTAACTGATGGAGACACTTAGCTTTTTTGGCAAAATCTTTGACGAATCTTCGATAGTAGGTCGCCAGACCCAGAAAACTTCGTAGTTGGCGCTTGTTGTTTGGTGTTGGCTAGCTTTTCACGGCCACAATTTTCTCTGGGTCTGTTTTGACCCCTTCTGCTGCTACAACGTGTCCCAGCTATTTTACTTCAGCTGCAAAAAGGGAACATTTGTCGGGACCAAGTTTCAGATTTGCCAGTTGCAATTGGGAGAAAACCTCTCCTAAGTTCCGCACATGCTCTTCGAACGTTCTCCCAATAACAATGATGTCATCTATGTACAACAAGCTGGTTTTCCAGGTGAGGCCACGTAGCACGTACTGAATCAGGCGTTCGAAAGTGACTGGAGCATTACAAAGCCCAATGACATCACCACAAATTGCCACAATCTAGTCCCAACTGAAAATGCGGTCTTCTCTCGGTCCTTCCTGTTGATTTCTACCTGCCAGTAGCCACTCTTGAGATTGAGTGTAGAAAACCATTTTGCGTCGGCCAAAGTGTCCATGATGTCATTGATGCGTGGGAGCGGGTAACTATCTTTCTTAGTGACGTCGTAAAGCTGCCTATAGTCGACACAAAAACGAGTGCTACCATCCTTTTTCTTGACTAGAACTACCGGCGCAGCCCATGGACTGACAGGAGGTTCAATAACGCCTTGTTTTTCCATCTCCGAGATCAGTGCGCTCACTTCTTGTTTGGCTATAGGGAGACGTCTCGGTGCTTGTCGAATCGGCTTGGCTCCCTGTGTATCTATGACGTGAGTTACCAGACTCGTTCGGCCTTGGTCATCTGGGCTTGTTGAGAAGATGTCACTGTACTTGGTGACCAGATCAGAGGCTCGTTTGAATAGCTGCACTGGAAATTTGACCTGCTTCAATATTGCAGACGTGGATTCCCGGATTTTGCCTGTGTCTTGCCTCCTACTCCAATGATGGTCGTGAGTGGCTTCCAAAAAGGTGATGGTGGAAACAGGCTGGCGCCTGCCGATGACTTCTCCCGCTTTGATGCTCGTGGTTGAGTCTGTGGTATTAAGGACTTTAACCGGCACGTATCCGTTCCTTAAAGCTCTTACAAGGCTTCATCCTACAATCAAACTGCGCAATGTGGACGTCTTCGTTGGCTCTATCAGATAAGCTCGGTGGTTTCCAGAATCACCATCAAGCTTGGCCCAAATAATGCTTTCGGAAGAATTCGGTACATCAGTGCCGGTGCATGCTGCTACATTCATCTTGGGGTTTGAACACTGAGATCCTCCATCAATACTTCAACATTCCGCCATTTCAAAACCCGTTTGCCCGAATCCGACGTGATTCCATGCGGTCACAGGAAATCCATTCCGAGAATGCAGTCATCCATAATGTTCGCGACCAGAAAATTATGTCGGAACACAAGGTCTCCCAACTGTATCTGGAGGTTGACCTTTCCATGAACAGGTGCAGTTTCTCCCGTAGCTGTCCGTAGTGAGAAAATTCTGCCCTTGTGAAATTGTTGCTCTCTAACTAGGTCTGGTTGGATAATCAATCAGGTTGCACCAGTGTCGATTGTAATGGTGCAGTGTTCTCCGTCAACTTGACTCGGAAGGCATAAGTCCGCTTCTCCACGATGTAGTCTTGACACGGTTATGGTGGTGCTGGGGACGTCGATCCTCCTAGCCAACCTCTGCCCCACGAAGTTGGCTCTTACATGTTTCCCGACCCCTCTGCTTGAAGGGCTTCCATTCTGGACTCCTGACTCGGTCTAGATCTCCCCCTAGCTGCACACCCTGGACAATGGCTCGGTTTTCTTCGCTTCTTGCAGTCTCTTTGCAGGTGCCCCTTCGCTCCGTAATTTCAGCATCCAGGCGCACCATTTACATGCGGGTCTCGCTCAATTTCCACGCGTTCACACCTGCACTCGTCTGTCACTACCTCACGAACCCGGGCAGTGGTACGAGTCACATTTTTCGCCGCCTCAAAGTTCAGACTGTAAGCCAATGTGTCCTCAACCGTTTGCTTTTGAGCTAAACGCCCAGCTTGTTGCGTTTCCGGGTCCTTTAGTGCGCTGATGAATGTTTCTGTTGCTGCATCATCTCGATGTTCTTGGTCGTAGGCTGGATAAGCCAAAAGTGCTAATCGCTCAATGTCTTGGGCTAGCTGCTGTAGGGTCTCACCAGACTACTGCACCCGATGCCTTAGCTGTGACCGATAAATCTGCTTTAGATGATCGTCTCCATAGCGCATGTCGAGCACATTCATTAAAGCATTCGGGTTTGAGTGCAATTCAATGGGGATCGTCTGCAAAAGCTCGGCAGGTGGGCCTCTTAGCGCAATAGTTAGTGCAGTTGCTCGTTCCTGCTCATTCCAGTGATTTTCCCTTGTGGCAGCTTCAAACTGGGTTTTGTAAATAGTCCAGACCGTTTGCCCATCGAATATTGGTGCTTTCACATTTCTGGATGTGCTTTGCGCTGCGGTTACAAGTGGGGCTGGTGAGGTGGTTACTACTGCCTTCGCTGCTTCCAATTCTTTTTTCACTTTTCCCATCTCATGGTTCATTCTCTCTTCAACCTGGCTGATCTCATAGTTGATTCTCTCCTCAACCTGGCTGACCTTCTCCTTGACCTGGTAAACCTTTTCCTCGACGCATTTAATTTGATTGTTCAGGCTACCGAGCTCCGCTTTTATTTCGATTGACTGTTTTTGCACTTCCTTGACTTCGATCGCTTGTTGTTTAATTGGATGACTGTTCATTGAGCTTCACTGATTGTTCATCTAGTTTCGCAGTTAGACTGGATGATATCAGCATTAACATTTGCATCAGCGCATTTTCTGGCTCCTTTGATTTTGGTGTTTCTACTTCTCCACCTTCTGCGCCTTTTTCCACATCTGAGAGCTCATCCGAACCCAGATTCATGATCGTATCACGCAAGCGTGCAATCAGTATGGCCTTGTACCTTGTGTGGCCAGATTTCGCTGTTCCAACTCCTCTTTGAGCTCCGATATGCTTAATTGATTAATTTTTAGATGTGAATTTTCTGACATTTTTATTGTTTCGGCTATTTTTCCACCAGTTTCCACATTAAATCTCCCTATTGCGACCTCAAAAATGTTTAATCGTTTTCACTTCCAAAATTTTCTATCCCACTTCTGACACCACTGTCGCGTGTTTTGGTTCGCGGTCAATAATTTTAATGTTCCGGGAAAGTGAAAACGCAATGTCTTTTAAATTAAATTAAAAGAGTTTATTAAATTACTTAAAAATGCAGCGTCACTTAGTTGGTCTATTTCACAATTTTAATTTTCACTATTTAAATCTAGCTTCCACTTGTCCATAAATTTCTATCGCAATTGTCTTCTAAGATCACTTCACAATCAACGAAAATCACTTGATCGCTTTTCAATTCGCACTCCACACACTATCGCCGTGTTTGCTATCGCGGTTGAATGATTGATCCCCCATTCATTCAGCTCGCCTTTATATAGGGTCTGTAGTCATTCAACCCAGTTCTCGTACATTGGCGAATTAGCGGGAACATTCGAGCGAGCGTAAATGAATGGAGC
>OZ017739.1:219057542-219060042 GCA_963969285.1 Odontomyia ornata
CAAATTTATGAATGGAGTGACGTCACTTTCAGATGTTGATCATGCTTGGTGGGTTCCCGGGGTTTCGTATAAATTCATTTTGTTGATGTTCTTAATGGTTGTGAAAACAATTGCGACAGTAGCTCGCAGAATTCTTTGTACATGTAACACTGCCCCCACCTCAGTTCTTTTCGCCCCGAAAAGATGTGTCAAAAGTTGTGGTCTATTCTCCCTGGATGTAATATGGGGCAAGACGGTCCAGGTGCACGATTTTCATTTTGGCTCTTGGCTTACGATGTTCCTGTATTCGTTATACGACGTCGTTGATTCGCTTTGCAACTCGGTATGGTCCCTCCCAATTATGTTGCAACTTTGGAGACCTACTCTCTCGCCGTTGCGGGTTATATAGCCACACCAAGTCATTTTGCTGGAAATTTAGAAGTAGAATTTGCCTGTAGATCATACCTGGTCTTCATGCGGTCAGTAGCCGATTCGAGGTATTTTCACACTGTCCGATGTATCTGGTTCAACCGTTGTCTTAGCTCACTTGCGTACTCCGAGATGGTTTGGGGTTTCTCAGGGGGTGTTGCGAACTTTATATCAGCTGGCAGACGAATAGTCTTTCCAAAAATGACTTTGGCTGGGGCTTGGCCCGTCGATGCATGTTTGGAAGCTCTGTACACCATCAAAAATAGTGGAATGTGTGGGTCCCAGTCCCTTTGGTTCTCGTCAACCATAAACCATATTGAGAGTGCCGTTGAAACGTTCGACCATTCCATCGGATTGGGGATGCAGCGGTGTTATCCTCGTTTTCCGTATTCCCAGTAGCTCGCACATTTCGCTAAAATCTGAATGTAGTTCACAAGGTACGCCGTACCTACTGACCTAATTTAACACTAGCTGTTTGGCTACGGTAGTTGCTTCCAGGTTGGGAATGGGGTAGACCTCGGGTCACTTGATGAAATAATCGACTACAACCAGCGTGTATCGATTTCCCCATTCGGATTTAGGAAAGGGTCCTGCGATGTCAAAAGCAATCCTTTCGGATGGCACGCCTACGTTATAGGTTTGCATTTGCCCTTTCAGTCGTCGCTTTGGGCCTTTGACGGAAGCGCAAATTGTGCATCTGCAACACCAGTCCTCTACATCTTCTCGAGCGTGGAGCCAGTAAAACCTTTCCCGCAATTCCGCTGAGTTCTTATTAACACCAAGGTGGCCTCCCGCTGATCCTTCATGAATTTCCTTAATCACATCGTGGATTCGGCTTTTGGGTAGTATAGTTTGCATCCTATAGGGGCTGCCCTCCACCGTTTCCCATTTCCGCTTGAGTACGCCACCCTTCACCTGAAGGGAGTTCCATTGTGCCCAATAGCTTTTCAGGGTTGCGCCATGCATTGAAACGTGTTTCCACTCAGGTCGCCTAGTCGTCTCCTTCCATACAAGCAATGGTCCGATGTCTTCATCGGCTTACTGGGCATTTCGAATCTCCTCCGGTGATCAGCCTGTATCAAATTCGGCCGTTATCAATCGCAGATCAACGGGCAGTTCCTTTTCCTCAATCCGTCGGTAATGCTTGCAGTTAGCTGGACATGGACGGCGGAATAGGGCGTCCACATTTCCATAAACTTTACCCTTCTGATGAACAATTTCGTAGTCATATGACTGCAATCTTTCGATCCATCTCACAACTTGTCCCTCGGGGTTTTTGAAGTTGAGCAGCCATCTCAGTGATGCATGGTCCGTTCTAAGAACAAATTTCTGGCCATAAAGGTACTTGTGGAACTGCTTGATGGCCTCTATTATAGCCAATAGCTCCTTCCTAGTCAGTCAGTAGTTCCTCTCACTTTTTAAAAGAACTCAATTGTAATACGAGAGGACTCTTTCTTCGCCATCGATCTCCTGGGAGAGAACAGCCCCAACCCCGCCGTCGCTCGCATCGGTGCCAACTACAAACATTTTTCCGGGTTCCGGATATGCCAACACGGGTGATTCACACAGCTTCTCCTTCAAGGTCTCAAAGGCTACCTGGCATTGTTCATTCCAGACATACGGACGACTTTTCTCGGTTAACTGATGGAGACACTTAGCTTTTTTGGCAAAATCTTTGACGAATCTTCGATAGTAGGTCGCCAGACCCAGAAAACTACGTAGTTGGCGCTTGTTGTTTGGTGTTGGCTAGCTTTTCACGGCTACAATTTTCTCAGGGTCTGTTTTGACCCCTTCTGCTGCTACAACGTGTCCCAGCTATTTTCTTCAGCTGCAAAAAGGGAACATTTGTCGGGACTAAGTTTCAGATTTGCCAGTCGCAATCGGGAGAAAACCTCTTCTTAGTTCCGCACATGCTCTTCGAACGTTGTCCCAATAACAATGATGTCATCTAGTTACACCATGCAGGTCTTCCAGGTGAGGCCACGTAGCACGTATTCCATCAGGCGTTCGAAAGTGGCTGGAGCATTGCAAAACCCAATTGACATCACCACGAATTGCTACAATCCGGTCACAACTGAAAACACTGTCTTCT
>OZ017739.1:219065042-219067542 GCA_963969285.1 Odontomyia ornata
CCAGTCCCTTTGGTCCTCGTCAACCATTTTGGCCAAGTGTTTATTGAGCGTGCCGTTGAAACGTTCGACCATTCCATCGGATTGGGGATGCAGCGGTGTTGTCCTCGTTTTCCGTATTCCCAGCTGCTCGCACATTTCGCTAAAAACTAGTGACTCAAAGCTTCGGCCTTGATCCGAATGTAGTTCACAAGGCACGCCGTACCTGCTGACCCAATTTAACACTAGCTGTTCGGCTACAGTAGTTGCTTCCTGGTTGGGAATGGGGTAGACCTTGGGCCACTTGCTGAAATAATCAGCTACAGCCAGCGTGTATCGATTTCCCCATTCAGATTCAGGAAAGGGTCCAGCGATGTCAACAGCAATCCTTGCGAATGGCACGCCTACGTTATAGGTTTGCATTTGTCCTCTCAGTCGTCGCTTCGGGCCTTTGACGGAAGCGCAAATTGTGCATCTGCGGCACCAGTCCTCTACGTCTTCTCGAGCGTGGAGCCAGTAGAATCTTTCCCGCAATTTCGCTAAGGTTTTGTTAACACCAAGATGGCCTCCCGCTGATCCTTCATGCATTTCCTTTACCATATCGGGGATTCGGCTTTTGGGTAGTATAGTTTGCATCCTATAGGAGCTGCCATCCGCCGTTTCCCATTTCCGCTTGAGTACGCCACCCTCCACCTGTAGGGAGTTCCATTGTGCCCAATAGCTTTTCAGGGTTGCGCCATGCATCGAAACGTCCTTCCACTCCGGTCGCCCAGTCGTCTCCTTCCATACGAGCAATGGTCCGATGTCTTCATCGGCTAGCTGGGCATTTCGAATCTCCTCCGATGACCAACCTTCATCGAATTCGGCCGTTATCAGTCACAGATCAACGGGCGGTTCCTTTTCCTCAATCCGTCGGCAATGCTTGCAGTTAGCTGGACATGGGCGACGAGATAGGGCGTCAGCATTTCCATGAACTCCGCCCTTCCGATGAACAATTTCGTAGTCGTATGACTGCAATCTTTCGATCCATCTCGCAACTTGTCCCTCGGGGTTTTTGAAGTTAAGTAGCCATCTCAATGATGCATGGTCCGTTCGAAGAACAAATTTCTGGCCATATAGGTACTTGTGGAACTGCTTGGTGGCCTCTATTATAGCCAATAGCTCATTCCTGGTCACACAGTAGTTCCTCTCACTTTTTGAAAGAACTCGACTGTAATACGAGAGGACTCTTTCTTCGCCATTGATCTGCTGGGAGAGTACAGCTCCAATACCGCCGTTGCTTGCATCGGTGTCAACCACAAACATTTTTCCGGTTTTCGGGTACGCCAGTACGGGTGATTCACATAGCTTTTCCTTCAGGGTCTCAAAGGCTGTCTGGGATTGTTCATTCCAGACATACGGACGATTTTTCTCGGTTAGCTGATGAAGACACTTAGCTATTTTGGCAAAGTCTTTGACGAATCTTCGATAGTAGGTTGCCAGGCCCAGGAAACTTCGTAGTTGGCGCTTGTTGTTTGGTGTTGGCCAGCTTTTCACGGCTTCAATTTTCTCAGGGTCTGTTTTGACCCCTTCTGCTGATACGACGTGTCCCAGGTATTTTACTTCATCTGCGAAAAGAGTACACTTCTCGGGACTAAGTTTCAAATTTGCCAGTCGTAATCGGGAGAAAACCTCTTCTAAGTTCCGCACATGCTCTTCGAACGTTCTACCGATGACGATGATGTCATCTAGGTATACCAAGCAGGTTTTCCAGGTTAGACCACGTAGCACATATTCCATCAAGCGTTCGAAAGTAGCTGGAGCATTGCAAAGCCCAAACGGCATCACAACAAATTGCCACAATCCGGTCCCAACTGAAAATGCGGTCTTCTCTCGGTCCTTCTTGTCAATTTCTACCTGCCAGTAGCCACTCTTGAGATCGAGTGTAGAAAACCATTTTGCGTCGGCTAAAGTGTCCATGATGTCATCGATGCGTGGGAGTGGGTAACTATCTTTCTTAGTGACGTCGTAAAGCTGCCTATAGTCGACACAAAAGCGAGTGCTACCATCCTTTTTCTTGACTAGAACTACAGGCGCGGTCCATGGACTGACAGAAGGTTCAATAACGCCTTGTTTTTCCATGTCCGAGATCAGCGCGCTCACTTCTCCTTGTTTGGCTATAGGGAGATGTCTCGGTGCTTGTCGAATCGGCTTGGCTCCCTGTGTATCTATGACGTGAGTTACCATACTCGTTCGGCCTTGGTCATCCGGGCTTGTTGAGAAGATGTCACTGTACTTGGTGACCAGATGAGAGGCTCGTTTGAATAGCTGCACCGGCAATTTGACCTGCTTCAATATTGCAGACGTGTATCTCCGGGCTTTTTCTGTGTCTTGCCTCCTTTTCCAATGATGGTCGTGAGTAGCTTCCAAAGAGGTGATGGTGGAAACAGGCTGGCAGCTGCCGATGACTTCTCCCGCTTTGATGCTCGTAGTTGAGTCTGCGGTGTTAAGGACTCTAACCGGCACGTATCCGTTCCTTAAAGAT
>OZ017739.1:219750042-219805042 GCA_963969285.1 Odontomyia ornata
GACATCTTGTCCTGCAATCCTTAGAGTTAATGTTGTTGTCCCTATCGAAGAAATTTCTTCATCAGTGATCCCTGTGAATCTAGATATTTCATTTTTACTAATATTGAGGTTTTTATCGAGCACTATTTCTTTGCAGGTCGATATATCTGCGCCTGTATCAATGAATAGGGTGACATCTCCCTATGGTTTAACAGTTCACTTGGACGTGATTTTTCAAGGCGTTATTGATTTTATATATTCTTTTATGATCCCCGGAGACAAATTTATTTGACTTTTGTTCAACCGTTCTACCTTCGGGGTTTAATGGTTTCCCTGGTGGGTATTGCGGTTGTAATTTCTATTATTTTGAATATTCCGACTGCACCCTGACATTTGGTTATGCTGTTTGTTTGTGTTCATCCGTCTTGTTCGGTTGTAATTTTGGCCAGTATCATTATTGTTATGTCGTGTATAGTTTGATCTTTGATTTTGGTTGCGGTCATTAATATATGCTTGGTTGACGTTTTGTGTTGTATTATCATAACTGAAATTATCTCGTCTTCAACACTGTTGATATTGATTGTTTTGTTGATTTTGGTTATACGAGTAACTTTGTCTTGGGGCATAATTGCTTCTAATATTGTAGTTCATATTTTTCCAGTTTTTGAAATTCAAGGGGTTCTTTTATATGCAGTATATACGATTCGACACAATACCAGATCAATCATGTTCTGATCCAACAACGTTGGGCTTCGAGCATACTTGAAGTCCTTACATACTGAGGAACCAATTGTAACCCAGATCATTACTTGATCAAATTAACCTATCGATATCGTATGTCAAAGTCATATTCAGTGAACTCCAGCCCGCTACAAAAATTTGACATCGAAAGGCTCCAAACGGCGTCTGTGGCCAAACATTTCACGGATACCCTCGACAACCAGCTGGCTCCCATCTTATTGGACGCATCATTAAAGACGAGCAACGAGCTCTGGATGCAAATGAAAGCGGTTATCAGGACCGCAGCAGAACAGACGATCGGACATCAAGCCCGCGCAAGAGGAATGATTGGTTCGATTATGAGTGCCAAAATGCGTTCGATAAAACGAATCAGGCCTACAAAGCACACTATGAAAATCTCAGGAGAGTAGCAAATAAGATAATTAGGATTAAGAAAAGAAAATACTATGACGACCAATTGAGAAGTATAGATGTAAGTTTAGCGAGCAATAACACAAGACAAGCATACAAAGTAGTGAAAAGCCTGAAACGTGGTTATCAGCTCAAAACCACGCCCCGTCGTGATGACAGCGGCAATATAATCGCTGATGAAATCAAGATTAAGGAAAGACGGGCATCATCTAACAATAACCTCCTTAATCCCCCGCACAGCTCCAGAACATCGGAGCCTATAGATGCCTGTGGAGAGCCTTCATTGGCTCCACCAACTCTGGATGAAGTTTGTTCCATCATCAAAGCCCAAAAGAATAATAAAGCGCGGGGAATTGATGAGGTTCCAGTGGAGCTCATCAAATATGGTGGCAGTAGTGTTCATCAAGCTATTCACAAAGTTATACAGTACATTTGGCAACAAGAACATATGCCGAAAGAGTGGAGCCAATCAATTATATTCCCTATCCACAAAAAGGTGACAAGCTACAGTGCGAAAATTATAGAGGCATATCACTACTTTGCACGGTGTACAAAATATTTTCTAAAATCTAAGAAAATAAAATCGGATCATACGCCAACAGTATTATTGGGGAGTATCAAGGTGGTTTTAGGGTAGATAGATCAACAACAGACCAACTGTTCACAGTCAAGCAGGTACTTGAAAAATGCTGGGAGTTCAACATAGACGTACACCAAATTTTCGTTGACTTCAAGCAAGCATACGACAGTATTGATCGTAACGTACTGTAACAAATAATGCTTGGTTTTGGTATCCCAAACGTCTTACCAAAATGACAATGACGTCGACAACCTCCCAAGTCCGCATCAATAACCAACTCACCGATGCCTTTAACACAAATATCGGACTTAAGCAGGGAGATGGGCTGGCCCCATTGTTATTCAATTTAGCTCTGAAGTACGTCATAAGAAAGCTACCTGTCTATAGGCGAGGTACATTACTATTCAAGTCGAGCCAAGTAGTGGCCTATGCGGACAACATCCACATTTTGTCACGGTCATTAACAACTGCCAAAGAACTCTTCCTAAAACTTGACAGCGTAGCTAAATTGGTAGGGCTACAAATCAACGAAAATAAAACAAAGCTCATGACACAGTCGAGGAAAAATACCTCAAATATACAAAATATCACACTTGAGAATGTTGGCGAATTTGTGTATTTAGGCGCCAAAATAACGAAAACGAGCAATGAAGGAGACGAAATATGCCAAAGAATACAGCTCGAAAATAAGACATTTTATTCAGTATTGACGATCTTGAAGACCAGCTGCATACACACGAAAACAAAGGTCCTAGTATACAGATCTGTGATAAGACCTGTGTTATGCTATGGGTGTGAACATGGACCCTAACCCAAGCATTCGCTAATATATTGAATGCCTTTGAGTGACGGGTCCTGAGGCAAATAATCGGAGTGAAGCTTGACGGGGATCAATGGTGGATTCGATACAACCATGAGCTGTAGGAAATTTTTGACGAACCGGAGGTCTCAAGGATTGTAAGACTGCAGAAGCTGCAATGAGCTGGACACATGAATCGTATGGACGAACAACGGATACCCAAGAAGGTATTCGTTGGGAGAAGGCCGGCGGTCAGTGGGGAAACCGAGGAAACGCTGGTCTGACTCGGTCGACGAAGACAGTTCATCGCTGCTCGGATTTCGGAACTGGAAGACGCGGTCAACGGACCGAGACAGTTGGAGGCGCTGTTTGCAGGAAGCGAGGGCCCGAAAGGGGCTGTAGTGCTAAGAAGATATGATTCGTTTCAGAGTTTTTCTTAATTCAAAGGCTAGATTAACTGCTTCCGAAAGGGTTTTTGTCTATGCTGCATACCTGTATACTGTCTGTTTATATTTGTCATCTAAACCTTCTTTAAAAATATGTTATTTAGGGCGTATGATTCATGCACTTTTTATATTACTTCTTTTTCGACTTCTGTGGGCTTAGCAAAGCTCTTTATTTGTAATCATTCAGTTCTGAAATTATTTCAATTAGCTTATCTTTATAATTTAGCACAGAGCCTTTCTGACGTAATTTGGACAGTTCAGAGTAAATTTGTTGGGCAATTCAAATGCTTTTGAATTTATGGTTAATACTATTTTCTAAATCTATATAGTTATTAATTATACGACTGCCTAAGATTGTTCTTATATTGGGAGTTAGTTTAACATTAATGACGAAATTTAGTAGTAACTTTTGGCCAATTGCGGTTAAAGTATTTTTACAATGGCCAAGAACGGGGTGATGTCTTTATGATTGCCATTAAAGGTAGGAATCGCTGTAAGCGCTAATTCAATACTGAAATCTGACATTTTTGATCTTTGTTCTATTCTGCTTAAAATAAACTCCTTTTCGAGATCGTGGTAATAAAAAAATTTACTATAAACGTCCCTCCAATTTTCCGTGCAAATTATTTCAAGATCTGGGGTATTTTCAAATTCTTCTTTTAAATTTCCAATGTATTTTAATTTTTCTCTTTAGGTTTCTTGTTTCTATTTTCTAGTAGGTGCTTTTTTGAGTTTAAATGGAATCTTTCTATTTTATTCCATTCAAACACATCACGATAATTCGAAAAACTTGTCGTTTGTATGTTATAATTAATCGTATTTATTAAAAATTTCTTAATTCAATCATTTTCATAAATATTAAATAATTCATTAAAATTTTATTCAGGTTCCACTTTCTTCGACTGATTCCTAATTTGTCGGCATTCCCTTTGCAAATCTTCAATAAGTGACTGATTACCATTGCTATTTTCCCAAGCTGGTGGATCGTCGCCTCGAAGAATTGATTTTAATAATTGTATCCTCCTTCTCAACTAGGGCTGACGTCCTCCTCGTTTTGTCTTTTTCGGAATGTTGATTTTGGGGATGCTTGTAATCAACTCGTCTACTCGTTGTTGTTTTTATTTAGATATTCCACCGTTATGGGCAACAGATCCTGAATTGGAAAATTGCAGTCCAATGTTTTTTTATTTGCGTCCAGTGTTTGGTCAGTAGGATCGCCATGTGGTGGTACTGGCACTTGAGTGACTGCAGCCATTGTCCTGTGGCGACATTTTGCTTATTTTTATATTTATTTTATTTGTTTTATTTAAAGTTTCTCTCTTTATAATTAATTTTTGCGGGTAAAAACGCTCGCGTTACGCGCAAACAAATACAAGCGTAAAACGCCTTCCAATTCACTTCCGACATAGGGAATTATTATTTTGTACTTTATATTTTGTTTTCTCAATATTTTATTATTCACAAAATTGTAGAATCCACACACAAGCGTGTAACGCCTTCCAGTCTGCATCGTCTTAAACGAAGGGGGAATCCCATGTTAGCGTTTTCACGCCCTTAACAAAGGATATTTATACTTACAAAAAAAAAAGCATATACAAGAGAAATGAGGACTTTATTGGAGTTCGTTCCGCCTTATATACTAACTTAACCTAACAGTACTTTATTTTTACTTAGTATTTAATTTGCTGACATTTTTGTATTAACTTTATATTGCTGAATCAACCTATGGCAATGCTTAATTAATGGCAATGCTTAATAATTTTAAATTATGGTAATGCTGAATTTATGGCACTGCTTAATAATGTTGAATTATGGTAATGCTTAATTTAGCACAAGAGTCCGCCATATTGAATGACGTTTGACAATCATCTGATTGTTGTGTTGTCATATTACAAGGGTCTGAACTGGACAGAGTTGATCTCCTTCAAGTGGTTAATCAAGATGCACCAGAACCAAAATCGACTGACTGCAGCCATTGTCCTGTGGCGACATTTTGCTTATTTTTATATTTATTTTATTTGTTTTATTTAAAGTTTCTCTCTTTATAATTAATTTTTGCGGGTAAAAACGCTCGCGTTACGCGCAAACAAATACAAGCGTAAAACGCCTTCCAATTCACTTCCGACATAGGGAATTATTATTTTGTATTTTATATTTTGTTTTCTCAATATTTTATTATTCACAAAATTGTAGAATCCACACACAAGCGTGTAACGCCTTCCAGTCTGCATCCTCTTAAACGAAGGGGGAATCCCATGTTAGCGTTTTCACGCCCTTAACAAAGGATATTTATACTTACAAAAAAAAAGCGTATACAAGAGAAATGAGGACTTTATTGGAGTTCGTTCCGCCTTATATACTAACTTAACCTAACAGTACTTTATTTTTACTTAGTATTTAATTTGCTGACATTTTTGTATTAACTTTATATTGCTGAATCAAACTATGGCAATGCTTAATTAATGGCAATGCTTAATAATTTTAAATTATGGTAATGCTGAATTTATGGCACTGCTTAATAATGTTGAATTATGGTAATGCTTAATTTAGCACAAGAGTCCGCCATATTGAATGACGTTTGACAATCATCTGATTGTTGTGTTGTCATATTACAAGGGTCTGAACTGGACAGAGTTGATCTCCTTCAAGTGGTTAATCAAGATGCACCAGAACCAAAATCGATTTCCGTCAAGACGTTTTCCAACGAAGAGATTGAAAATTGAAAAGAAGAATACACCGCTTTAATTAGAACCGATTTCTAATAAAAGCAGTCCAAGTGCTTTTCAACAAATAAGATATCTGAACTTCTAAGTAGTGAGGTGGGAACCCCTCCAAAAAAGTGAAATCAACCAGTGTTATCGATGTCAATGATTTAGTTATTCGGCGGCCAACTACGCCATGCACTATTGGTATGTAAAATGGAAAGAAATTCAAGCGTTTGGCGAGTTTAAATTGGCGCAGATAGAGCCTAAAAATATTTTCACTGCATCAACGGCGGTGTAGTTGATTATCTAGAATTATTTCAAGGATCGAGGGCATCAAGATGTAAAAGTTAGTTGGGTGTTAGTAGTGTGATACCGTCTACTTCGGCAAAGGTCGAGGTATCATTTGCATTCGCCGCTAGAGGACCAGCAGACAACACTGTATATAATGTTAGTAGCAACAATGCGCTACTTCTTAAAATCACCGACAACCTAATTTAGTCAATAATTTTGTTTATTTGATATCCGCAGGCCAATTCTTTTTAAGGGTTTTGTAAAAAGTTGTAAAGTGCACCCTCTTCAAAGTTTTACCACAAAAGGAAATTTATAACGTGTTTAAGGGGGTCCCCATATAGGGGAGTGGCCCCCTGAAAAAAAATTGCATTGCATCTAGGCAATATAGGTATCAAATAAAAGTTCTTGCTAAGAACTTTTCAAAACTGGTCTTAAAATCACAAGTTTTGCTTTGAGGGGTGCAGAGGAATGCGATATGTACGAAAATTTTGTGTCCCCCACCTCGCGATTGAAGACGTTTGGCCAGAAAAATCTGAAAAAAATCATCAAGGCTAGACTTTAGGAGTACAAGTGCAACAAATACCTTAGAAGTCGAAATTCAATCAACTTTGTTAATAATAGTACATTTTATTAATTTTACATTTTTCTTATGAAATCCAAATGGGACCCTTAAATTTCCCAAAAGCTACAATTTAAGTTTTTTGATAGCAATTGTGGGCGTTCTGAAAATATCATAATAGTTGAACGATAAACACCTAAGTTACAGCTAATTGGATATTTAAGAATTAAAATAACATTTACACGTGATACTAGCGAGACACACGTTTGCGACTGACCTAGACACTACAAATATGTAGGAATTTTGTTTAAAATTTTAGAAATGGTTTGTAATATTGATGTGTAATCATGACTGATTAAGCGACGGGGTCAAAACACTTGGAACAAAATGGCGGCGAACTTGAAAACATAATAACTAGGATTTAATTTTTCGAACTCAATTTACGAAATCTGTACATAAGTCGAGTTTTGATATGCAGAAAATATTGTTGGATTTACTAATTGTTTGCTACTTCAACTTGTTTTCTTGAAAAGACGGCGGGCTTTGCTTTGTTGCGTGAGCAGGCGCGTTTTGACTCCTTTGAGCCATCTTCAGTTTCCGAAAGATGTGTGGAAAGAAATGACTTTATAAATGTGTAGAATGAGTTTACCAGTTAGATGCTGAATTAGGTCAGGTAGAGGGATATTTGGTTTTTGTCTTTTGGGTTGTTGGGTGTCCGTTTGTTGTGGTTTATCTTGCTTCCATTTTTTTCGGAGGGTGTCTGCTAAACCAACAAAGCAAGGCCCGATGGCTTTTCGAGAAAAACAAAACAACTTAATTTTTTATCAGATGGAATCAACAAACAAGGTTCAAAAATTCACTTTGTTTTTCAATGTGTCTCAAAATAATTTGCCATTCAGCTACATTCCATAGCTGGGGTTTGTCTCGACACGATCAACGTCAAATCTATTGTTACTCTACATCGACGTGATTATTTCCTTGAGTTTATTGTTAAAAAGCAGCCTGACATCATGCTTTTTACTGAAACTCAATGACATCCAAGGATTTTGAATTCGTAAGAAACAATAGAGCGAACGGTGATGGGAAAAGTGGTACTGGCATATTAGTAAAACG
Organism: Odontomyia ornata; assembly: GCA_963969285.1. NCBI lineage: Eukaryota > Metazoa > Arthropoda > Insecta > Diptera > Stratiomyidae > Odontomyia > Odontomyia ornata. The sequence continues at coordinate 219,757,667 of OZ017739.1, forward strand.
ACTCTACCTATTCCAATACATTGGTAAATCTTAATTCAAAAACTTTGGATTTCTTGAAGTGTCCGTCATCAAAATGTTACTGCTATGACCTATGCAACGGCAATTAATGCTCTCAAATTCAAGGAGAAACTCAACTGAATTGAACAGGCGGCACAATAATTATATTCTTGTCGGCATTCTTAATGTTGAGCATACATCATGGCTGAACGCCAACAACAATCTTAGAGGTATATTTCTGAAGTCGTGGATAACTGTAAACCAAATAGAATCAATGTGCAATCTATATGGGTTTGAGCTTCCAACATACCCTAGGACAAATTCATATTTGAAATTTTGCGTTGCTGACGCAAGACTTGAATTCAAATTTAGTAATCCTCAATGGTAATTAGAGGTGGTTTCTTATGATAACGACCATTTTGCCATTGTAATGGAAGCAAATCATCAAAGGGATGATGCCTTTCTCATTCCACTTCAAAATGTAAGTCATCGGCTTAATTTCAGAGAAACTGATTGAGAAAAGTTTCACAAGAAGTGCCAGAAGCAATATCCACCTTTTGACGGTGATTACTCTTGGCCAATAGTTCTTCATAATAGAATTCGAACTAATGATGGAATAGATCTCTACTTCTTAAAGCAAGAGTCGTTGGCATTGAAAACCATTGAGAAAGTAGTTCCCAAGATTAGAAATCGATACAATATGGAGGGGTATGAAGCACCAACTATAACAAGGTTGAAAAGATTGAAAAAAATTCTTCTCACATGCATCAACAATACTTATCGACGATTTCTGGACTACAACCATCCCTCGTTGGCATTGTTGAAACTACACCTAAAAAATGTCCGGAACTTAATCCGTTCATACCTCAGGAGTGAAGTTGCAACGTGGAGAAACTGAAAGGTACTAGCCCACAAGATCCAAATAGCGTGTTTACAAAAGCGAAAAGTATATTTCGTAAAATGTCTCGAGTGAATGTGTTGAATCTTAAAGTCAATAGTAGTAAAATAAGCCTTCTATAAAAGATAAAGCTAATATCGAAATTAATAGAAAAACTCTGAATATTAAAGGACGTAGGATTGTATTTGACGATTTATAGAACATTGCTCTGATTGAAACTTTTAGTGAATTATTCCGGCTTCCACACTCTGAAAGAGGAAGCCAAATACTTTTAGGAGTCCTAGAAGCAAACCAAACCTGAATGGCGATTAAATTCTTCATTTCAATGAAATATTGGCCTTCAACATCATACCGAGTGGAAATCTTCTCGATTATTTTGTCTGCTTTGAAGACTTATGTTTCATATTTGGCAGGATAAACAGCAATACATCATGTGGTATTGATGGTACTCCCAATATAGCACTACTACTTTAACCCACCTACCCGAAACGATCCCGCAGGGGGAATGTTCTCTTGGAAGCTAGCATTCTTTAGGGAGTGCCGCTGCCACAAACATAAGGATATGGGGGCGCCATGAGGTTTACTTCTGGGGGTGACAGGTAATGAGCCTGACTGAATCTGGAGTACGCTTTGGACCACGAACTAGAATTGATGCTTTGGGCTGGCGGATATGATGGTTTGGAACTAGTTGCTTTGCACGGTAGCACCGAGGTGACACTTGTGCGTGAATGGCTTCAATTCAATTATCATACCATCTCTGTCTCGAAAAAACCTTTGCAAGCCTGAGACTACGTTCGAAATTTGCACCATTGAGTTCGTGGCGTATGTTCGATTGAAACGGACTCTCGATCAGCGCTAGTCTGGCTCTGAGCACTTGTCCCCATACGGGCTTGTGCCAACCCTCGCATGGCCTCCCTACCCTGCATTGCATAACACAGGTCTTATCACAGATTTGTATACTTAGAGCTTTGTTTTCGTGTGTATGCAGCTGGTCTTCAAGATCGTCAACACTGAATAGAATGTTTTATTTGCGAGCTGTATTTTTAGGCGTATTTCGTCTCCTTCATTACTCGTTTTCGTTATTTTGGCGCCTAAATACACAAATTCGCCAACATTCTCGATACTGTATTCGTCAAGTGTGATATTTTGTGTATTTGAGGTATTCTTCCTCGACTGCGTCATGAGCTTTGTTTTATTTTTGTTGATTTGTAGCCCTACTAGTTTCGCTTCGCTGTCAAGTTTTAGGAAGAGTTCTTTGGCAGTTGTTAATGACCGTGACAACTTGTTGATGTCGTCCGCATAGGCCACAACTTAGCTCGACTTGAATAGTAATGTACCTCGCCTATAGACAGGTAGCTTTTTTATGACGTATTCCTGAACCAAATTGAATAGCAATGGGGCCAGCCCATCTCCCTGCTTGAGTCCGATCATTGTGTCTTGGGAGGTTGTCGACGTCATTGTCATTTTGGTAAGACGTTTGGGATACCAAAACCAAGCATTATTTGGTACAGTACGTTACGATCAATACTGTCGTATGCTTGCTTAAAATCAACAAGACTTTGGTGCACGTCTATATTGAACTCCAAGCATTTTTCAAGTACCTGCTTGACTGTGAACAAGTTGTCTGTTGTTGATCTACCTGCCCTAAAACCACCTTGATACTCCCCAATAATACTGTTGGTGTATGATCCGATTTTATTTTCTTAGATTTTAGAAAATATTTTGTACGTCGTACGAAGTAGTGATATGCCTCTATAATTTCCGCACTGTAGCTTGTCACCTTTTTTGTGAATAGGCAATATAATTGATTGGCTCCACTCTTTCGGCATATGTTCTTGTTGCCAAATGTACTGGATGACTTTGTGAATAGCTTGATGAACACTACTGCCACCATATTTGATGAGCTCCACTGGAATCTCATCAATTCCTGGCGCTTTATTATTCTTTTGGGCTTTGATGATGGAACAAACTTCATCCAGAGTTGGTGAAGCCAATGGAAGCTCTCCGCAGACATCTATAGGCTCCGATGTTCTGGAGCTGTGCGGAGGATTAAGGAGGTTCTTGAAATATGATGCCCATCTTTCCTTAATCTTGATTTCATCAGCGATTATATTGCCGCTGTCATCACGACGGGGCGTGGTTTTGAGCTGATAACCACGTTTCAGGCTTTTCACTACTTTGTATGCTTGTCTTGTGTTATTGCTCGCTAAACTTACATCTATACTTCTCAATTGGTCGTCATAGTATTTTCTTTTCTTAATCCTAATTATCTTATTCGCTACTCTTCTGAGGTTTTCATAGTGTAATCTCTTCGCCCTGGTTTTCCTACCTACACATTCTTTGTAGGCCTAATTCTTTTTATCTAACGCATTCTGGCACTCATAATCGAACCAGTCATTTCTCTTGCGCGGGCTTGATGTCCGATCGTCTGTTCTGCTGCGGTCCTGATAACCGCTTTCATTTGCATCCAGAGTTCGTTGCTCGTCTTTAATGATGCGTCCAATAAGATGGGAGCCAGTTGGTTGTCGAGGATATCCGTGAAATGTTTGGCCACAGGCGCAGTTTAGAGCCTTTCGATGTCAAATTTTTGTAGTTGGCTGGAGTTCACTGAATATGACTTTGACATACGACATCGATAGGTTAATTTGATCAAGTAATCATCTGAGTTACAATTGGCTCCTCAGTATGTACGGGCGTCAAGTATGCTCGACGCTCAACATTGTTGGATCAGAACATGATCGATCTGGTTTTGTGTGTTGCCATCCGGTGATACCCAGGTCATTTTATGAATGCGTCGATGTGGGAAGCAATTCGAACGTATGACTAGATTTCTTCTACATGCAAAGACAATCAGGCGCTGGCCGCTGTCATTTGTTCCATCCTGGAGACTATATCCTCCAGTCGATGAGATAGCTCATTGCAAACCTTAGTGTTGAAACCACCCAGAATAATTTTTGTGTCGTTTGTGGCCAATGAGTCGACCAGTCTTTCCAGGTGATTGTAAAACGTTTCCTTCGTTTCTTCGTCCTTGTCTTCGGTCGGGGCGTGAGTATTTATCAGCCAAATTTTGAAAAATTTCGCTTTGATACGAATCGCATATAACCGTTCATTGACAAAAACGTGCGATTTAAACTCTCTATCCTCAATGAAGGCCACTCAGAATTCTCGTTTTCCAGTAGGCTTCCCACCTTTAAATATTGTTTGCGATCTCATGTCTTGAATGTCCTTTTTAGTCCAATTCGTTTCCTGGACTGCCAGTATTTTTAATTGATATTGACTGGCCTGTTAAAAGGTCCTTAACAGCGCCAGGGTAATTGAGCAATCTGACATTCCAGGATCCAATGCCATAGTCTTTTTTTCGTTTGCGAGGTCATTGCCGTGAGTCCAATCCATTCCGAGGCCTATCTGCAGATTTTGAAACAATTGAAGATTTTCCGGGGAGGGGGAGTTAGCCCGTCACCCAACCTCTATTCCGGCGGCATGGTTATTACGTCGACTACGTTATCAGGCGCGGAAGATTCGCCTTCACCCTCTTAGGTCCTCACAAAGGAGGTGTAAGTAGGATTTAGTAGCAGAGCTTTAGATGTATTTACAGTTATTAGCATTTCTCGTAATTTAATGTTACATTATTGGGGAACGAGTAAACCCAATGTGCTTTCCGAGAGCATTTACTACCATTCAATTGGGGGGTTTGGGATGAGAAATCATGGAAGCTATAGGTTGTGAAAACAAGAGGTTCCCTCCTCCTATCTCAAACGGACTTGGGACTGTCTATGGCGGAGTTGAGGTACTCTAACTGTTTCCAAGCGAAGACCCGAAAGGGCTGTAGTACTACGAAAAGAAAGAAAAGAAAACGGCGACTACACACACTAACGGAGATGGCAGCTCTAACGGGGGCCCAATAAAATTGGGACCGCTTTTCTGGCACTTCCTCTTCCCCTCTCCCCGCCCGCTAGGAAAGGGATCCCCCAGCTTGAAGGCGCCTCATGTGTCAAATGGTGTCAGGCTGGGTTCTCAGGTTGACAGGGGAGGTGTTTAGTGGGTAGTCCACTCGCCTTCTTTCGAGCATGGGAGTCCCACACTCTGTGCATGAATGGCATTCACCTCCCTACCACAAAAAAAACTAAAGCAATTTAAAACTCATTAAAAACAGATAAAAAAAAATCCATAAAACGAAAGCAAACAATAACAACGACGACACAACCAGCGGTTGCAACCACAATATTAACAGCACATCTGGAGCGGTTCTAACAATGACAAAAATGATGATGAATACAATGACAGTGAAGACGGACGAAAAACGGAGATTAATTGACAGTCCTGTCCAGACTGAGAATCCTGCGGCGTCCTAAAAAGAAGGAGCGGGAAACTCTGCAAGACATGCCAGATGTTCAAGCGGCGGGGGAAAATATAAAAAATATCGAGAACTCAATGGTTACTGCTACAATCGCTACAGAAGCAACCGTAGCAAGAATCGTTCGACCCCAAATAATAACAAACCATCTTGAAGTCCGCAAAGAGATCATGGCAGGAGAAGAAAGGAGTGACCGGACAAATAAAGCACTGTTGTGTGAATTTGCCGCGGAAATATTATACTCGGAAACGGAAGCCCATGACATCTTCGAAGAAAGGTGATCACAACGAACGATTGCCGCCAAGCAACATGAAGAGGAAGGGCTAATCTGAAAAGCGGGAGATGTTCTAAAAAGAATAGAATCTGCATGCGACTCGCTAACAATCAGCCGGGGGAGGAGTAAAGATTGGCCGTCGTGAGCTAGGAGAGCTCCTAGACCACATAAGGTATTACCGGAGGAGCTGGTTAAGGGTCATAGAAGAGCATAAAGCTTAAGAAAGACTGAGAGCTAAGTCTAAAGGATAAGTGCAGATAGCTGCACCATCAAAATTCAATAAAAGAATGGCTTCGAGCCCAATCGAAAGTGACCGGGATAGAAGAAGGAAGGAAGAGGCACTCGATGCGCGTACAATGTCAGATGAGGCATTCTAGACAGTGCCGGCCAAAGGAGCGACAAAAGCCGGGGAGAAACTCCTTCAAAAAATGCCAGAAAATAAAATTCGCACGAACGCCCAACAAGACAAAAGATCTAATGCAAAACAGGCTATAAAGAAGCTCGGACGAAGATCCCGGAGGCAGGCACTGCTCGTAAAACCCCAAAATGGCCGGTCGTACGCAGAAGTGCTGCGGGATGTCAGGAAAAATGTATGGCTCGAAGACACCAAATCCGCAATTAAAGCAGTTCAACCAACCTGGTCGACCCATATACTGGTCGGATTTGGAGCAGAGGCCGACAATAAAGCAGTATTTTGGGACGGCGTAAAGAAAGTTCTCGGCAAAAGTGCAACTATAGCCTAGCTCGAGCCGATGGCAATAACCGAACTAAGAGACATTGACTGCGTCGCGGACCTGGCCGAGGTAGAATTGGCCATCAAAATGAACTTTCCTAGAGTTAGCAGTACCAAAGCAAGGCTGACAGCAGAAAACCATAGAAGAAAATGGATGGTCATCATTGACTTGACCGAAAAGGACGCCGAAAAATTTCTGAACAAGGGCAAAGTAAGAATAGGGTAGGTCGTCCGCAAGATACGACAAAGAACAGCGTCTCTTCAATGTTTCAAATAAATTGACTATGGTCATACCGCACCAGTATACTATGGACCCGATAGGAGTTCCCTTTGTTACAAATGCGGTGTGATGGGACATATAAGAAAAGAGTGTAAAAAAGAGCCAAACTGTATTCTTTGCAAAGACGCTGATCTAAGACCGGATTTCGGGTAGGAAATGTCGGGTTTTGCTTGAAGCCCTAGCCAACGCAAGATCAGATCTTTGATGACTCACACCCTGCATCTCAATCTACGCCGCAGTTCAACCGCCTAAAATCTACTTGAACAGTTTGCAAGAGAAATCAAAGCGGCCTTTTGCTGCTGAGTGAGCAGCACCATGATAAAAATTCTGCGTAATGGTATCCTAATGAAATTGGTCTGCTGCCATCTGGGCTCGGAATAATTATTTCTAGGCAGAGAGTTATGGAGTTATGTTATGGTGCTCAGAGACAACCTTCTTTAGTGTGTAACTAACGCCAAACAAATCGATATCATCTTACAAAGCCAAGCTTTATGTTTTAGAGGGGATTGCCTCAAATGCAGATGGCAAAGTGCTCATTAAGGCAGAGCTCAAGGTTAAAGCAATTAAATGGGGCATGCCTGAAATGGATTCGTGGGAAAACAAATCCTAGAAATGTTGGCCAGGATGGCGGTCATCGTACTAAACAACGAAAATACGCCGACATACCACCGTATTTGCTGCGAAGGAACCATACCAGATATGACATTCGCCTTGGAGTAAATTGCTTAACAACTGCAAGGCTCACTGCTGGCAAAATCTAGTGGACAACGTGAACAAGGATCAGTGGAGTTTTATCTACAAGCTAATTATGCGGAAGCTTGGTGCCCTAAGGAAACCTTGCACACATGATGCGGAAAAGATGAGCAAGATAATGTCGGCAATTTCTCCGCCCATCCAGCCCGTATTGGCATTGTCCACGGTGATACAGTAATCGAGTGTTCACTCTTAACTTTGCCGGAACTGGAAGAGGCAGTTCTTTGACTGTGAGCGAGGAAGGCTCTAAGTCCAGATGGTGTTCCAGCTGAGGTATTGTAAATTTTTTATCACGATTGCCTTCACATGCTGCTCAGCACAATTCCAAGAGTAAGGATAATCATAATTGGAGACATCCTAATCAAATTGAAGCCAGCGGTGAAGAACCTGGGGCTACTTCTCGACTCAAAAATGAGTTTCTTTGAGCAAATCAGGGCAACGGCTGAGAAAGCTTCTTCGGGAGCATCGGCTCTGAGTCGACTTATGGCCAACCTAGGGGCACTCAACCCATCAAGAAGACGCCTCTTGATGAGTGGCGTAGGGTAAGTGCTACGGTATGGAGCAGAAATATGGGGCGACGCTCTCAATAAGGAAGTATGCCGAAAACAAGGCACAGGTACAGAGAAGTGTAGCACTGAGGATTGCATCTTTATACCCGACAATCTCTGACTCGGTGGTGAGAGATACTGCAGGCGTGATACCTGTTGCCACCCTTGCTAGAGAGCGTCGCGCGATCAACCTGGACGAAAAGAGGACACCAGGGAGACAGTTTCCTGCGAGGAGAGACAGCGCTCAATCAACGAGTGGCAGCAGTCTTGGGTGAATAGCACCAAGGAAAGGTGGACTACACGGCTCATCCCGGATGTGAGACCGTGACTAAATCAAAGACATGGTGAGGCTGACTTCTATCTGATCCAGCTTTTGAGCGGGCGTGAGTGTTTTCAGTCTTACGTGCACAATATTGGTAAGTAATGGTCCTCCGATCACCCAGGAGAGGAAGACGATATCTGCCACACATTTTTTTGAGTACACAAAGTGGGATAGGCTGTGACAGGACCTCTACAGGGAGACGAGAGGGCTCACCGCAGATAGTATAGTCGTGGTGATGCTTGAATTGGCTGACAAATGGAATCAGGTGGCACATTATATTCGGGCAGTCCTAAAAGATGAAAGTGGCTCACAGCAGCCGGGAACGTCGGGGTGGGGGATCGCTTGTCTGGCGATTCCTCTTCCCCTCTCCCCTTCCTCTAGAAGAGGGATCATCCAGCTTGAAGGCCCTTCACGGCATAGCAGAACAAGACCTGGCCCGAAGTAGTGTGTCAAACGGTTCCAGAGTGGGTTCTCAGGTTGACAGTGGAGGTGTTAATTGGGAAGTCCAGTCGCTTGCGAGCATAGAAGTCCCAAACTCAGTGCGTAATTACATTCACCTCCCAGCCACAATATATATATATATATATATATATATATATATATATATATATATATATATATATATATATATATATATATATATATATATATATATATAGAATTACGACATTTTCGTAAGGTTGCTTTACATATTTTTTAACAAAATGTTAAACAATGCATATTTCCCGAATCAGCGGAAAAGGCCAAGGTATTTTCAATCTTCAAGAAAAGAAAGAAATTTTCATACCCTAAAAGTTATCGTTTAATCAGCTTGCTGCCTAACTATCACGAAATGTTTGAACAGATACTTAAACGAGCGTTAAACGTCATCATTGAGAAATATAAGTTGATGCTGAGTTGCCAGTTTGGTTCCCATGCCAGGCATTTAAGTATACTTCTAACAACGAAAGTAACCTCGGATATCTAAATAATAGAGAAATTGTGGGAGCATGTCTTATTGATATGGAGAAAGGTTTCCATATGGTTTGGTTGGATGGACTAATTTTTAAGTTATTTCAGGACAAGTTTCTCGGAAACCTTGTGGTCATCATTTGCAACATGTCGGATGGAAAATTGTTGCTTGTAACGTGCGATTTTAAGGACTTGAATCAACTTTTGCAGGGAAAGTTACCGTGCTTCTGGCTAACCCCATATAAATTCACAGGCTGTTGAACGGCTTTGACATTAACGTATCGCCAACGTGTACGTTAGTAGAATTTGCTGAAGCAAAGGCATCTGTTGTTCAAAGAAATCTTCAGGAAATGTTCAGCGAATTGCAGGCCTTCACAGGCGATTAGTGAATGAAAGTGAGCAGAAAAAAATTCCAAACAATTTTTTCGAACAACGCTATGGTCGGCTAGTCAAGATCTGAAACACAATTGGAAAGATTTCGATATTATGGCTGGTGAAGGTAGTTCAGAACGGGTTCCACATAAATCCTGTGTTCAATATCTCAGTGTTCATCTCGTTTACTTTACTACTTTTTTTTAGAAATAAAACAATATTAGAATCAAAAATTCAACTTATTCATCACGAGATCAATATTACTTTGACATAAAAGAAAACAAAAATATTCTCTTCAATATAAGTTTTTTAGTTAAGTCCAGTTTAATCAAAGATCTTTTCGGTATTCAAGGTATGCCACCTGTAGGGGCTACAAACAAAATCTTTTAAATTTTTTGTGCCTTACTTTGACAAAGTCACATCAACACATCTAGTTTGCTTTCGTATCTTAGTCGATTCAAACTTAAAATGTCGCATATAGAGCTTTCTAGTTCTTGCGGCAAATTCGTAGTGAAGTAATTACACTGCCAGTTCTTTTCAATACAATAGTTATTCTAGGTTTATTTATGATGTTCTTCTTCTTCGTAGCATTAAAGTCCCTGTCCGGTCTTCACTTCCTGCAACAAGCGCTTCCAACGGTCTGGGTTCATTGAACATGTCCTCCAATTTTTATATCCAAGCAGCCATAAACTATCTTTGTCGACCGGGTCAGACCAGCCAGCCAACAGTTCTCCCAACGAATACCTTTTTGGGTACCCGTAGTTCATCTACGCGACTCATATGGCCAGCCCATTGCAGCTTCCACAGTCTTATAATCGTTGAGACCTCAGACTCGCCAAAAATTTCATACAGCTCATGGTTGTATTAAATTCATCAGTGATCCCCGTCTAGCTCTGTTTCGATTATTTGCCTCAGAATCCGTCTTTCAAAGGCGTTCAATGTGTTTGGGGATGCTTGGCTTAGGTTCCATGTTTCACACCCATAGCATAGCACAGGTCTTACCACAGATTTGTACGAGGTGTGTTCAAAAAGTAAGGTGACTTTGTATTTTTAGGGAAAAATATTTATTTATTCGTCAGTATTTATGTTGTCCCCTTCAAAGTAATTAATATACTTGTGCCAATACAGTTGAGCCAATGCTTTTTCTAATCCTCAAAGCACTTTTTGGTATAGCCTTGAGCTCTTCCAGCGATGCAGTCTTTATCTCCTAAATCGTTGGAAATCTCCATCCTTTCAAAGGTCTCTTCAGTTATGGGAACAAGAAAAAGTCACGTGAGGCCAAATCCGGTGAATATGATGGCTGGGGCATGATTGTGGTGTTGTTTTTGGCTAAAATATTTTTGATCCTTGATTCATTTTTTTATAGCACGCAAAACACTTCTAAACGTTATACCTCTCGCAAACAAACTAAACATATTATATAGCTGAAACTGTAAATATATGTTCGCGACGAGTGTACCGATATAAAAAATCGATAATCGAATGTACTCGTATGTTGCCTGCGAAATTTGAAAAGTCTCCTTACCTTTTGAACACACCTCGTATACTTGGTTTTCAAGATCGTCAAAATTGAAGAAAATAATTTATTTGCGAGCTGTATTCTTCGGCGTATTGTCTCTTTGATAAGCAGCCCACATTTTGAATACTGCATTGGCCAAGAGTGATATTTTGGGTATTTGAGGCATATTTTGCAGTAATCGAGCAGTCGCCTAAGCAAACTGCTCGAAAACGTTCATAAGCCTTATCCAAAATTTCACTAGCAAATTTGAAAAAGAAATTTTTTTTTATTATTTCGATTTCTAGTTATAAATCATAAAATATTTTTTATTTGTTTTTTATTTTTGGTTTTATTAAATATAAATTTTGGATCATTTTTTTCGTTATAATTATATTTTTTATCATATTTACCTTTTCAGGGTTTTGTACCATAATTTTACAAAACCCTACTAAAATCGCGACCTGTCTGTCCGTCTGTTTGTCCGTCCATGTGTCACAGCTCTTTTTCTCGCAAACTACTTAAGCTAGAAACATCAAATTTTGTATGCAGGTGTTCAAAGTTCAACTACAAAAAATTTAATAAGGTATTTGAGGGGGTGTACCTATATAGGGAAGTGGCCCAAAACAAAAAAAAAATCAAAGGTAGCCGGTATGGGTATCAAATGAAAGGTCTTGATGGAAGCTTTCCAAAACAAGTCTTAATTTGATACTTTTTGCTTCGAGGGACATGCAGGGAGGGGAAATACACGAATAATTTGTATCCCCCCCTTGCGATTAGACACCTGTGATCCTTAAACTTTGAAAAGAAATTATGATGGCAGGTGTTTATGAGTAAAGCAACAATAAATACCTTAGGAGTCGAAATTCGCTCAACTTTGTTGTATGATATTCGAATTTCATATTTTCCCCAATAAAATCGCATCGGTACCCTTAAACTGAACTGAACTGAAATTTACGTAGTCCTACTAAGGGTTCTTAAACTTTGTAAGTTCGATGAAAATCGAATGATATACACGGAATTTATAGCCGTTTGAAATTTCTCTAATTACAACAACAATAACACATGATTTTGGTATTTTATGGTTTTAACTTGATCTTCTTGAAATTTTCCAATTAGGTCAATAACATTAACATTTTTGAGAATTCATGATTTGAGTGATTTTTGTCTGTTTGCAACAAAATGGCGACCGTCGAAAGTAGAAAAACAATGGATTTTCTTTTGAACGTGCACATCTCTTTGACATATTTCTTGACGTTATTCATTGCTGGTGACTGCATTTCTGAGAAGTTGGGTACAAAACTCTCCTGACATGAGCTTAGGTTTGCGTACCCAACTTATTTCTACTATTATCAAAACACCTTTTCCCGCTGCACATGCACGTATTGCATTGGCGAAGGCAAGTGCGCAGCAGAATGAATGAGAAGCGGGTCGAGTCCCGGTGCGACACATAGAGCACGGGACGACTGACAACAATGGGAAGTCTGTTTCTGATCGCCACATGTAGCGGGCTGCTGGAAGAATTGTACCGGCGACAGGGAATTTGCACGTAGAAAAAGTAGCGTAAGACGCTTGAGCAGTACGCGGAACTATCAAAACGACATTTTGCGTGGATACTTTTGTTCCCGCTCGAGTTCATCGTCGCGTAAATCTTTCGATTGTCGAGTTTCCCAACTTTGCAAAGTGATAGTTAGAAATTTCTTCTGAGATTTAGTATCAGTGGTGGAGCAATCGCTCAAATGAATGATAATTTTGCGCGGATACTTTAGTTCCTGCTCGAGTTCATTGCCACGTAAATCTTTCGATTGCCGAATTTTCCAAATTCACAAAGTGATAGTCAGAAAGCTCATTTAGTATTAGTCGTGGAGCAATCGCTAAAATGGATAAAATTCAAGTAATCCATATGGTGAAGTAAGGAAGCCAATATTACCGATAGATTCCTTAGTGCAGTGATTGAACAGCCATTTGCAATTAAGAAATCCCCCCCATAGAAGCCAAACCCAAAGAAAAGCGTCAATAAATGTGTGCCGCATCTTCGATGACAACAAAATAAAATTGGTTGATTCGTGCGATTGGCTGAAAATTCTTAAAAGTGAACTATCTCAAATTTATTTAAATCATCAAGTGATCGTGAAGAAGCTCTGGCTCTGATGAAGTTATATAGTAAAACCGGCTGTCTTTAATTGCTCTGTGGTAGCGCTAAGACTGAATATCAGAAAACCGTGTCGAACTGCCGGTGAGAAACTTAGCTAGAAAGATTCGGTCAAAAACTGTTGGTCCTCGTATGGCCTTACAACTAATTATGCGCAGAACGTATCGAAGAAAACAACTGTGCGGCTGTAACTTGTAAACGACATCAAACGAGAACATTGGAAAATGAAAGGATAAAATTATAGTAGCAGTATCCTTTTGTTCCGAAACGCATGTCTAGTCATTTTAGCTACGAATGCTAGTCTGTCATCAAAAGCATAAACTGTATTGCTGAAAGTATACTGTCTCGATTTTGAAATATCGGATAAAGCCTGCTTATTTTTCAAACTCTCAAATCTGACTAAAAAATATGAAGGGAGTTCATCAATACTACACACTATGCCAAAAAATGTTTTGGCCTTTCATTATTGCGGCTTGGCTAGATTAAAGTGGAACTTGTCACAACACCGTATCGGACCTCCCCAATAAATACAACGGATCTCGAAGCGGGAAGCTCAATATCAAAACCCTAAACGGAACCACTTGTTGATGTAGTTGACCCAAAGCAGCTTGTCGCGACCTCATATATTAGTACCGAAGTTGATTTCGAGTATATACAGTGTAGAAGTGTGATTTGGAATTTTCCTCCCCATCTCAATTAATTTCAGGCATCATAAACATTATCAGCGGGCGCCCGGCGAGGATGTTGTGTGAGTACCATTTAGGTTTCTTTATTTTTGTATATAGTATTCTTTAAATATTATTAAACATCCATTCTTTTTTTCAATTTTTAGACTTCTATTGTATTCTTTGTTTTTGTATATAGTAATTAATAAATATAATTAAACATCTATTAATTTCAAACTTTCGTTAAAATTTCAATTTTTAAAATTTTATATTTAAAAGAACCACATTTTTTTGCACAAAAAGAGAAAGAAAAAGTAAAAATGAAAATTGCCCTTACAACTAAGCACTAAGAAGTGGCGAATCGTTTCAATCGATATTAGGGCCGGATCTTTAAAACAAACAGAATTTTAGTTTAGGGTTGAACTAAAGGCAAAAAGGGATTCTAATTTAAATAGATATAAAAAATCGGGTTTTCCAATGTGAGATGTTATTTTGATATTAAAAGAAAAATGCCATTTTTAAAATATAAACGATCAAATGTTTATTTCATTATAAAGAGAGAAAGATATGCCGTTAAAAGTGGAAAATAATATCAGGCAAAGGACCACCATGACCACGCTTACAGGACTATACCCATTTCATGAAATTTTCCATAATCAAATCGCAAAGTGGCTGCCCTATGTCCTCGATAGCCTAACGAATTCTATCTTTGAGGTCTTGAATCGACGTTGGGCTGTTAGCGTAGAGCTTTTCTTTTACGTGGCCCCAAAGGAAGAAGTCGCAAGGTGTTAAATCACAAGATTTATTCAAAATAACACCTCTTATTGGAAAACCCTATATGTATGATTCTTTCCTGTAGCGAAGATTTTACTTTGTAGCCCGTTGTGAAAAGCACTTTTGTATATAAAGAATAATTGTCATTTATTTACATGGAAAAGGAAAAAAACGCGCTTCTTTCTTTTGATGCGTTATAGGGACTCTTGCCCGGCTAGAGTGGCCTTCCGCTCGCGTGCCCGTTTATGCTATAGTGTTATGTGATTCCATCACATAATACAATAACATAAATTGGCCACGGTTATATTTCTCATTTAATGGAAAAATTCATCCAAATCATGTTTGTATGAGTTTTCACTTAAATGGGATATATAGCCACGTCTACATTCGGACCTTGATCCGGTTGGGAGTCCACTGTTATTTGTGGGCCATAAGTATCGTCGGTAACGACAAAGCCTGCTCTTATGCCCGTCTCTTTTCTCCCGGCCTAGTTTGTCACTTGCTATAAGCAATTTCAACCTTTAGTAGATTACCTAGGCCTCGACACCAGTCGATCCGCATTAGAACCTTTCAATTCGTGAATGCGAAATTTTTTTGTAGTGCTGGGGAAAAGAACCCGCTCCACGACACCGCAATGCTAGGCTATCCGCGTCCTCAGACAAGACCAATCTCGGTGGATTCCATCATCCTCTTTAGCCGAGCCACCAGACCATCGATGCAGTGCTGCGCGGACTTTTAACTACCTACTTTTACTATAAAATGGCGTTCAACGTGGGGCCCCAAAAGCCCGGCTGTATCGACAGTCGTAAGCATGAGACAGACCATCGTCTCTAGGTTACCTTACAATGTATCCAGATTTTTGACAGGTAGGTAACTACTAAGGGATATTGCACAAATCCTGCCCCAGCAACTTAATAGCTTTCGGACGTGTTTTGTGCTCTGACATCGAAATTGTTGGGACCTGCATTTGACTTATACATTGATGGATTTCCATCATTGCATGACTAGCAAGGCCAAATGATATTAAAGTCCTTATGCTTATTCGGAAGTTGTTACTCAACATAATTTTTTGCGGCTCATTCTGATCTACACCCCAAACTAAGCGTTATCTTAGTGTCTACCAGTACATGGATCTTGATTTCACGTGATTGGCTGCTTAGTCTCCATGATGAGACAGGCGCTGCTTGCGGGTCAGAACTAGCCCTGGGCTGACAAACTGTTATTGGTCAAAACTGACATATGAGAGAGCACTTTTGAACTCTGGTATTTATGGTACCACAAGAGAGTAGTCCCTGTAATGCAAAGGATGAGCTCACCATTAGTGCCCTTGCCTGCGAAGGGGACAGGACAATGGAAAGATCGAATTTTCATGATACAAATATACATTTACATATATATATATATATATATATATATATATATATATATATATATATATAAATATATATATATATATATATATATATATATATATATATATATATATATATATATATATTTTTTTTTTTTTTTTTGATCGATTAATGTACCCCTCGTCACTTTCGGCCACTTTCTTATTTTATATATTTATTCTTATTTTTTGTACATATATACATTTAGCATTAAATTTCTTTTAGGGTTAGATTTCATTTATTAGGAACAAATTTGTTACAGGACATTAAGCGCAGGCCTGACAAACGTTGTCTGCGTTCAGACACGGGACCGAGCGCGCTCTGCGTAATTTGCCAGTAGGCCAGGAACGATGACACTCCAATGCGTACGCTGCCGTGCAGCTATCAGTTTCACGAGATCTGCGTGACCCAACATTTCATGGTCAACCGGGCGTGCCCACTTTGCCGACAACCAGCAACTTCTCAAGTGTCACCGACCAGTTACACTGAAACACCAGCTGCACAACGGGCGGTGCCCAAACATAAGGACCGCCGCGACCAACGTTCACCATTGCATCGGAGCCGAAGCAGTCCCACCTGCTGAAGAGCAGAGGCGAACCGTATCCGTGGAGGCGAAAATCCTGCAAAATCGGATGGCAATAATGCAGGGCTTGACCACCTGGATAGCCAATCTGGAAAGCAAACAGGGAAACTCACCTCCAGCACGTCCCCGAATGTCTCAGATGTGGGATTTGGACCTTAATCCTTGGGATTTACCGTTGGATTTGAGACGTGAGCCCGAGCAAAATCTATCCAGTTCCTCCATAACTCCAGTATACCGGCCCAGGCTAAGCCAAGTGCAACCACCGACTCTTGTTCCAGTAGCCCTCCGGATTAACGTGGACCCTCGCATCCACCGTATCGGGTGAAGCCGACGCAGATCCCCAGCATCGTTCAGGGCCGGAATCTCCATTTTAGTGGGGAGTCGAATTCCACCAACGTGGAGGTCTTCGTTAATCGGGTGGAGTCCCTGATAGACCAGATGTTGACGAGAGACCACACAGCCCCGGCTGGCTACTTACCATTGCTGCTTAGGGGAGCAGCGCTGGAAACTTACTGGCCGAACCATGCTACTCCACTATCCCATCGCTGGTCACGGCTGAAACAGGTACTTCGTATGGAGTATCCCACCATTTACATAGACCAGAGAGTCCTGGACAAAATCTTTGCTAGATGTCAACGTCCAGACGAGCCCTTCTACAAGTTTCAAGCCGACATCTTACGACCAAATGACCAGTTAACGCAGCCGATGACTCAAACACAACTGCTGCGGGTGCTAAAATGCAATTTGAGGCCGGAACTTTGCCGGAACTTTGCCGGCACGTTGCGACACCGACCCTCAGGATATGGCATCGCTTTTGAGAGCCGTCAGTCGACAGGAAGGAGTCGAAGATGACCTTCGAGAAAGGCCATACCTGTGGACTAGACCAGATCCTTGGCGCGGAATCGGTATAAGAGACAAGTATACCAGATCTGGAGGATACCAACAGGGAATCAGACGAGCTTACCGTAGCCGCGGTGGGGAACCTCACGACCTGCTGGAACTGCAAGCAAACCGGCCATCGGTTTATTGCTTGTCAGGCAGAGCGTACGGTCTTCTGCTACGGATGAGGTGAGCCTGACACTACTTCCCAGATTGCCCAGATCACGCCACTTCAAAAAATGGACGAGCAACTACCTGACTACCTCAGCGGTACTCCACAGCTCACCAGTAGGTTGCCAATATTGACGAAAATACACCAGCCTTGACAATTATGACTGCGGGGTTCCCTCTCTTCCAGAAGCCTCTTCAACGACACTTTTGAAGCGACCATCGCAGTTACTACCTGAAGAACCCCAGCAGCCACGAATTCGCGTATAAAAGCCATATCGTGTTTGACTGCATGAATACCGTGCGGCTAGAAAGCGAATCTTTGCTTTAGAAGAAGTCACCTCTCGCTGGCGCAAAGTAAAATGGTCAACTCATCGTTGGCGGAGTTTCTGCAAGAGAGTGCGCATCTGCTGTCAGACTCTATACTTCTGCAACATCTCGTAGGTTTCCGAGAACGACACCAGAATCCAAGTGTTGGGCAAAATCGCTATTGCACTGATTGACACGGGTGCAAGTGTTAGTTGCTTTGCCTCGAGCCTCAGCTGAAATGTACTTCATCGACATCCTACCATGGTAAAAGCCTGGCATTCCAAAATCAGCATAAATTATGGCACCAAACATCCTATCCAGGGTAGATTGACAACACCCGCGACGTTCAGAGGTCAAGCTAGGGGTATTACTTTTTTTAAGTCCCTTCACTGACTCAGGACGTGTACCTTGGCGTCGATTTCTTCCTTCAGTTTGGTTTGGCCCCAGACCTATTCACAGACTTACCCTAAAATACTAGATATGTCAACGAACTCGTCTCCATACCCGACAGACACGAATTGACGCCTAACGAACGTCAACATCTGGAAGCATCCATTGCTGCTTTTCTATCTTACGCTACGCAAGGCCTTGGCCGTACCACTCTGGACTCATATGTCATCGAAGTTGGCGATAGTTAACCAATTTAGCAGAGAACACTGCCTGGTCCTCACCGGTACCCTTGGTGGTGAAGCCAGGTTAAGTCCATCATTATCTAGATGCCCGAAAGGTCAACGCAATGACCGTAAAAGACGCTTAGCCTCTTCCGCTCGTCGATGGAATATTGCGAAGACTGCCGAAAGCAAACTACATTACCAGTCTGGACTTGAAAGATACATTCTGGCATGTTCCACCCGATAAAGGGTCGAGGGATAAAATCGCTTTCACAGTGACCGGACGACCACTATACCAGTTCGTCACAATGACTTTTGGCCTGCGTAATGCTTCGCAAACGATGATCCGGCTGATGGATAAAGTGATTCCAACTCATCTGAAACACCAAGGGTTCACCAAGACGCTTTATTATACCTGGATGACGTTCTACTCATCACAGAAACGTTTGACCAACACCTCCTACTCCTGCAAGAAGTAGCCGTGCACATCAGTAAGGCGGGACTCACCTTCAATGTCCAAAAAAGTAAGTTTGTCATGAACGAAGTATGATACCTAGGTCATGTCATTGGACATAGTGCCATCAAAACGGATCCGGACAAAACTCAGGCAATTGATGAGTTTCCCTGGCCGAAGACCATTAAGCAGCTACGACGTTTTCTTGGAGTATGTGGTTGGTTGGTGCCGAAGGTCCGTTCGGAATTACGCAACAGTTTCTGTGCTTCTATCCTACATGCTCGGGAAAGGTAAGTTCATTTGGACCGAACTCAGTCGAAAGGCATTTGAAGAGCTTAAACAAGCCTTAACATCTGCTCCAGCCTTGCACAGGCCCGAATTTCAGAAAACTTTCTCCATTCATTGTAATGCAAGTCAACATGGAGTTGGGGCCGTGCTTGTGCAATCGACCGAAAAGGAAGAGAAAGCTCACATTGCTTTCATGTCCAATAAATTGAGCTCGGCCCAATGGGACTGAACCGTATCCGAACAAGAATGTTTGGCAGCAGTGATGGCTGTTAAGAAATTTCGAGCGTACATCGAAGGTCACCAGTTTGAAATTATCACAGACCACGCCTCGTTACAATGATTGATGAACCAAGCGGACCGACATGGACGTCTGGCCGATGGGCTCTTAAACTGCAAGTGTTCAAGTGACAATGATCCCATCGAGATAGACTTAGACGGCCCGCATTTTCATTCAGACAGCAACAATGAGTTAAGGTAAGCCATCGTAACCCAACAAATACAGTTGCCTGATTTGAGAGTGATAGACGGCATGTTTATCGAATTAATGAATACGCTACCGAAGATCCATTGCAACCAGAAGAGTCCTGGAAACTCTGGGTAATGCAGGAAATGACTCACAATCTAATCTTTGCTGGTGGAACCTATTCGCAAATTCACGACTCCACCTATCGTGAAATTTTTAGAGAGTCGGGTACTCCATGTGTTTGGGGTAGCAAAAAGTGTGTACTCGGACAAGGGAGTACAGTTCCAATCTCGGCAGTTTAGGGTATACTCAAACAGTACGGTGTCAAACACAAACTGACGCCCATATACTCACCTCAATCTAGCAAATCAGAACTTTTGAATCGCACATTGTTAGCTGCGATCCGTCTATCCATTCATCCAGTTCAGAAGGATTGGGACCGAAGATTGTCCGCCATCGCTTGCACTCTGCGGTTGTCTTATCATCGCGTCACTGGTGTCCCGCCTTACTTTACCACCTTTGGATAGCACATGATTTGCCATGGCAAATCATACAGGCTACTACGGCAATTGAAGTGTTTGGGAGATCACGTCGTTGCGTTGGAGCCCCACAAACGTTTAGAGGCCTCCGCCAACAAATCGGACGAAATATAAAGGCCGAAGGACTTGCAAATGAGGCGCATTACAACCAGAGGTCCCGACCTTCCGATTTGAAAGAAGGGGATGAGGTTTTCCGTCGCAACTTCCGTCAAAGCGACGCCGCTGGGTATTACAATGCCAAGCTAGATTGCCGTTTCCTGAAAAGCCGTGTACAGAAGGTTGTAGGACCCAATCGTTTCACTTACACGCATAGTTTACTCATTTATAGGAAATCTGAAGAATTTGCGTCAGTCTGCCTGTCCACTAATCGTTTTCTTCTGTCATCTTATTCCACGTTTCAACACCAAACACAAATGATTCTCCAACTGAAGATCCTTCAGCTCGTTTTTTGCAACCCTCGTCGCCTTGGGATTGCGAGAAAGTTAGCTGCCCTATAGTAATCGAGCAGTCGCCTTAGCAAACTGCTCGAAAACCTTAGTAACAACTATCCAGAATTTTAACTGCAGATTTGAAAAATATATTTTTTTTTAATTACTTCGATTTAAAGTTGTAAATCATAAAATATTTTTAATTTTTTTATTAAATATAAATTGTAGCTCATTTCTTTTTATATCAAATTTAGGCTTATCTTTATAATTAATTATTCAAATTTTTCCTTAGCATTATTTTTCATAATTCAAAACTGCAATTGAACTCCGGACATAGCAACACCTTTTTCCGCTACACATGCACGTATTGCATTGGCGAAGGCAAGTGTGTAGCAGAATGAATGAGAAGCGGGTCGAGTCCCGGTGCAACACATAGAACACGGGACGACTGACAACAATGGGAAGTCTGTTTCTGATCGCCACATGTAGCGGGCTGCTGGAAGAATTGAGCCGGCAACCGAGAATTCACACGCAGAAAAAGTAGCGCGAGACGCTTGAGCGGTACGCGGAACTATCAAAACGACATTTTGCGTGGATACTTTTGTTCCTGCTCGAGTTCATCATTGCGTAAATCTTTCGATTGTCGAGTTTCCCAACTTCGCAAAGTGATAGTCAGAAATTTCTTCTGAGATTTAGTATCAGTGGTGGAGCAATCGCTCAAATGAATGATAATTTTCCGCGGAAACTTTAGTTCCTGCTCGAGTTCATTGTCGCGTAAATCTTTCGATTGCCAAATTTTCCAAATTCACAAAGTGATAGTCAGAAAGCTCATTTAGTATCAGTGGTGGAGCAATCGCTAAAATGGATAAAATTCAAGTAATCCATATGGTGAAGTACGGAAGCCAATATTACCGAAAAATTCCTTAGTGCAGTGATTGAACAGCCATTTGCACTAAAGAAATCCCCCCCATAGAAGCCAAACCCAAAGAAAAGCGTCAATAAATGTGTGTCGCATCTTCGATGACAACAAAATAAAATTGGTTGATTCGTGCGATTGGCTGAAAAAGTTATATAGTAAAACCGGCTGTCTTTAAGTTGCTCTGTGGTAGCGCTAAGACTGAATATCAGAAAACTGTGCCAAACTGCCGGTGAGAAACTTTGCTAGAAATATTCGGTCAAAAACTGTTGGTCCGTATCGAAGAAAACGACTGTGCGGCTGTAACTTGTGAACGACATCAAGCGAGAACATTGGAAAATGAAAGGAAAAAATTATAGTAGCGGTTTCCTTTTGTTCCGAAACGCATATCTAGTCATTTTAGCTACGAATGCTAGTCTGTCATCAAAAGCATAAACTGTATTGCTGAAAGTATACTGTCTCGATTTTGAAATATCGGATAAAGCCTGCTTATTTTTCAAACTCTCAAATCTGACTAAAAGATATGAAGGGAGTTCATCAATACTACACACCATGCTAAAAAATATTTTGGCCTTTCATTATTGCGGCTTGGCTAGATTAAAGTGGAAATCTAAATTGGCCATGTTTATATTTCTCATTCAATGGAACAATTTATGCAAATTATGTTTGTATGCGTTTTTCACTTAAATGTGATATATATAGCCATGTCCACATTCTGATCTTGATCCGGTTGGGAGGGTGCGAGAGCGCACCGCTTCCACCTGGATGCCCCACTCTTATTTGTGGGCCATAAGTACCGTCGGTAACGACGAAGTCACCTCTTAAGCCCGTCTGTTTTCTCGCGGCCAAGTTTTTTTTACTGGATATAAGCAATTTCAACCCTTAGTAGGTTACCTCGACCTCAACACTAGTCGACTCGCATTAGACCCTTTCAATTTGTGAATGCGAAATTTTTTTGTAGTGCATCCTTGGGCTGGGGAAAGAACCCGCCCCACAATACCGCAATGCTAGCCTGCCAGCGCATTCAGGTGTCCTCCGACAAGGCCCATCTCGGTGGATCCCATCATCCTCTTTAGCCAAGGCAGCAGATCATCGCTGCAGTCCTGTACGGACTTTTAACTACCTACTTCCACTACAATTTCTTTGATTGCGTCATGATTTTTGCCTTATTTTTATTGTAGCCCTACTAGTTTTCCTTTGCTGTCGAGTTTCAGGAAAAGTTCTTTGGTAATTATTAGCGACCATGATGAAATGTTGATGCGATCCGCATCGGCTACCGCTTGGTTTTACTTGAAGAATAGTGTACTTCTTGTATTGACAGGCTGCTTTCTTATGACGTACTTCAGAGCCAAATTGCCTAGCAATAGGGCCAGCCCAGCCTCCTCTTCAGTCCAATATTTTTGTCAAAGGCAACGGTGAGTTGGTTATTGATGCGGGCTTGGGAGGTCTTCGACATCATTGTCATTTTGTTAATATGGAATAATTTGGCTGAGATACCAAAGCAAAGCATTATTTGGTACAGTATGTTACGATCAATACTGTCATATGCTTGCTTAAAGTTAACAAAAATTTGGTGTACGTCTATGTTGAACTCCCAACATTTTTCAAGCACCTGCTAGACTGTGAACAATTGGCCTACTGTTAATCCACCTCCTCTAAAGCCACCTTGATACTTCCCAACGATACTATTGGCAAATGATCTGATTTTATTTTCTAAGATCTTATAAAATATTTTGTACGCCGTACATAGTAGTGATATGCCTCTATAATTTTCACACTATAGCTTGTCACCTTTTTTCTGGAGAGGGAATACAATTGATTGGCTCCACTTCTTTGGCATATATTTTTGTTGCTAAATGCTCTTGATGACTCTATGAATAGCTTCCTAAACACAATGATGCGCTTGAATGGAATCTCATCGATGCCAGACCCTTTTTATTCGTTTGGGCTTCGATGGTGGAACAAACAATGTCCAGAGTAGATGGGGCTAATGAAAGTTCTCCGGGAATATCTATAGGCTCCTATGTTCAGGAGCTGTGCGGAGGATTAAGGAGATTTTCGAAACATGATGCCTCCGTGTTCAACTCAAGTCTCATTGGAACCCACGGATACATTCACTTATCCGCAAATATCGTGCCATCACGGTCGATGATGGGTTCACTCAACCCACAAAACACGACGTACAACACCCCATCCTCACTAAAGGATAGGATCGAGAGCGCGTCATTTCGCTCCTGATGAGCTTACGGTGGCTAAAAAAGAGTTAAATTTTTTAATGTCACAAGGAATATGTAGGCCCTCTAATTCAAGCTGGTCCTCTCCTCTTCATATGGTTAAAAAGAAGAATGGAGAGTGGCACCCATGCGGTGACTATAGACGCCTCAATGCGGTCACGGTTCCGGACCGCTACCCATACCAATCATTCAAGACGATATAGACGATATCCTTATCGCTTCCTCTTCTGAAGAAGAACACCTCGACCATATTGAGCAGGTGCTCAAACGGCTTGCAGACCACGGCCTCATTATTAATCTGGAGAAATGTACGTTTCTCAAGAGCACGACAAAATTCCTTAGGCATATGATTTCACCACTAGGTATTAAGCCCTCCCCTGACAGAGTCGAGGCTATATCTACCACCAAGTTACCACCCACGGTGAAAGACTTAAGACGATTCTTAGGTATGGTTAACTTTTGCCACCGCTTCATCCCTCACGCAGCGGAACACGTACGGGTTTTAAATGCTTCTGTTAGTGGATCCAAAAGAACGGGTCAAGGCAAATAGATTGGACTCCCGAAACAATTTCGGCCTTCACCGCCGTTAAAACTGATCTTGCTGTAGCTACTTAACTGATAAACACTCACCCCACCGCCGAGCTAGCTCTATTCGTAGATGCTTCCAATCTAGGAATGGGGCCTGCCTTGCAGCAAAGAGTTAATAACTCTCGGCAGGCTCTTGGTTTTTACTCGGTGAAGCTAAATACTGCACAACGTTCTTACAGTGCTTATGACCGCAAATTCCTCGCAGCTTATCAGGGTGTGCGACACTTTCGTTATTATTTGGAGGGTCAGCGTTTCACATTATACACAGGTCACAAACCACTTACATTTGCTTTCAAGCAAAATCCCTACAATGCCATTTCTCGCCAGCTTAGGCATCTAAGCTTTATTAGCGAGTTCACTACTGACATTCGGCATGTATCTGGTCATAACAGCGTCGTCGCAGACACACTTTCCCGTCTTTGAGAGATTTCATTTCCCAGTACTTTAGATTTTGCCGCAGGAGCTCAGTCACAACTCAGTTCGTAAAACTTCAAGTTCTCGGTTCCGATTCAGACATTTACAGTGAAGAGTCTGGCCCAATTCCCAGACCTTACATCCCTCTAGCACTCCGAAAGAAAGTTTTCTCTTCAGCCCACGATATTGTTCATCTTGGAACTCGTGCTACTCGTAAGCCCATCATTACCAAATGCTTTTGGCCTAGCATGAACAAGGACATCAACACTTGGACCCGTGAATGGATCAGATGTCAATCATGCAAAGTATCCAGACATGAGAGTGCCGAATTGAACACACTTCCAAAAGTTTCTGAATATTTTAAGGTCATTCACATCGACATTGTCGAACCGTTAACATCATCACAGGGATACACATAAATTCTCACGATTATAGATCGTTTCACACGTTGGCCGGAAGCCATTCCTCTAATCAATATTTCGGCCGAATCTTGTGATGATGCGCCTCTAAGGAATTGTATTGCATGATTTGAAGTTCCCCAATGCATCGTCACCGACCAAGGTAGGCAGTT
This sequence comes from Odontomyia ornata, assembly GCA_963969285.1. Taxonomy (NCBI): domain Eukaryota; kingdom Metazoa; phylum Arthropoda; class Insecta; order Diptera; family Stratiomyidae; genus Odontomyia; species Odontomyia ornata. The sequence goes on from OZ017739.1 coordinate 219,783,071, forward strand.
TAAGTCAGCACTCTTCGCTGAACTCGATCCTTTAATGGGCTTCACACGCAAATGCACTTCGGCTTCCCATCCTCACGCCAACGTTTTTATTGAAAGAGTCAAGTCCGCATTTATGGTTCACGACGATCCATCCTGGACACGAAAACTTCCTTTAACACTGCTTGGCCTCCGTACTTTAGTTCGGGAAGAATTCTCAGCGCCGCAAGCAGAGCTTCTCTACGGAGAAAATCCTTGGCTTCCGAACGATTTTATACAAGCAAATGCTATGACACTCGGGCAGTCGGATTTCATTGCCGATTTAACTTCCACCATGACTAAACTTCGACCTGCAAACGCTACAGCTCACTCACAACACAAGGTCTTCTCATTTAAACATCTCAAATTATCCTCCACTCCGTCCATCATACGATGGCCCTCTTCAAGTTATCGCTAGACACACGAAATTCTACACTCTCAAACTCAAGGGTAAACATGTCAACATAACAATTAACGGGTTGAAACCTTGTTACTTGTCGTCTTCCATGGACTCAGACACATTGGTACCAACCAGTCTCTATTCTTCTACTCGTCATAATCCTTCAACCGCGCCAGTCGTGGCAGTCACATGCCAAAAATCAAACTTCAATAGAAATGGAAGAGAATCGTCCTTCCAATAAAACCAATTTCATGTCAATCAAAACAATTTATCCGTATTTTATTTCATTTTAAAGTACTATACCTCTAATAAACACCCTTTATATATGTATTCATTTGTATATATATACAGGGTTATCCATTTCGTAGTAGGAAAGTATAAACCTGCCATTTGACATCTGTCAGAATTAAATGTCATCCAACGCGTTTTTTTTAGTTGAAGGTTTGCCATTTCGAAATATGGATCGTTTAACAGTCAAAAAACGCGTTAAAATTATTAAATTTTATTATAAAAATGGTAATTCTGCTGTATCAACATTTAGGGCTTTACGAGCCGATTACGGTCAACATAATCGACATAAACAGCAAACAATTTCGAACACAGTGAGAAAATTTGAAGAGACTGGATCAGTTATCAATATTGCAAGGCCTGTGCATCATCGCAACATTCGTTCTGCCGAAAAGCTCGCTGTCGTTGCTCAAAGTGTGGCGGAAGACCCGAATTTATCTATTCCTCGACGTGCTCAACATTTAGGCTTGTCTTGCGGCTCATCGTGGCGGATTTTGCATTTGGATTTGCATCTCCCTCCATACAAAACCCAACTCACTCAAGAACTTAAGCCTCAAGACCGTACACAACGCAGAATGTATGCGAATTGGATGATTGAACAACAAGCCATTGATAACGATTTTTCGAACAAAATTTTCTTTAGTGATGAGGCTCATTTTTCGCTCAGTGGTAACGTAAATAAACAGAATTGCCTCAAATGGGGCTCTCGAAATCCTCAGGTGGTCGCAAAAAGGCCTTTGCATCTGGAAAAAGTGACCCTTTGGTGTGCATTATGGTCTGGTGGTGTTATTGGCCCGTATTTTTTGAAAACGATCAAGGAAGAGCCATTACAGTCAATTCTTACCGCTATGGACGGATGTTAACCGATTATTTTTGTAGGAAAATTGAAGATTATGATCTGGAGAACATGTCGTTCCAACAGGACGCAGCCACAAGCCACATAACACAGGCTAATTGAGCACTTTTGCAAGAGAAATTTCCAGGACGCGTAATTTCGAGATTGAGTGATGTCAATTGGCCCGCAAGATCCTGCAACCTAACACCTTTGGATCTCTTTTTATGGGGCTATGCGAAAGATCGTGTTTACGCAAAAAATCCTCAAAATCTTGAGCAATTGAAAATCAATATTCGTGAATGTGCCGAAAAGTCATTGAAAATTACCTCAAAAGGATTGAGGTCTGTAAGAGGTCCCGTGGAGGACATTTGAATGATGTTGTATTTCACGTATAATGGCAAGGTTGAGTCTTTATATTGAATAAAAAATTTTGTTTTCATCTGAATATTTTATGTGTTCTCTTGAGCTTTACTTTCCCAAGCGTAAAATGGATATCCCTCTATACAGGGCCTGTATAATAAGTAAAATTCCGATTACATACAGCAGGGAAATTACTGATGGTGGCATTTTACTCAAAACTGAAAGTTTATCTAATACAGAGGCTCTTGTCAATTCATTGCAGGAATGCCTAGGTGATGCTTATAAAGTGGTTCCCACTAAGCAGATGATGCCTAGGTTAATAGTGCATGGATTGGAAAGAACATTTGAGAGTGATGAGCTTTTGGATGAGATAAAGGCTCTCAATCCAGGTATTCCTGATTGCTCAATCAATGTAGTCAAGCGCTGGCAAAGCAGAAAAACATCTAAATATTCATTAATCTTTGAAGTACCGGGAATTTTATACAAGCGATTGGTTAATACATTTGTTAACATAGATTTTAACTCATATTTTTGTAGGGAAGAATTCAGCATTAGAAGATGCTTTAAGTGTCAAAAATTTGGCCACTCTTCAATAAACTGCAGAAGTAGCATAGAGGTTTGTGCCAAATGTGCTGAGCATCACGACACAAGAAGCTGCAATTCCCAATCTAGTAAATGCTCTAATTGCCTGTCAGCAAAAAATAATCAAGTTTCTCATCCAGCATCTCATAAAGAGTGCCCTGAATATCTCAAGGCTATTAAGTCGTTCTAAAGAAGAATCAATTATACATCTGAAAATGAATAAAGCATTAAATATAAATATATTTCATGCTAACATTCGAAGCATTAGGAACAAGTTTGATGACTTTGAGGTGTTTTGTAACTCACATGAGAGTCTGGATGTCATTATATTGAATGAAACTTGGATTTGTAGTGAGGAAGTTAGGTTATATAACGTAAATGGATTTCAGTCTATACATAATTGTAGGGATCAAAGTCAAGGTGGAGGAACTGCTATTTACATAAGAAACAATATTAAGTATAGAGTTCTTCTAGTAGATAATAGATATAATACGATAGTTATTTCCCTTCAGGATGAGAGGCAAAAAATAAAGATTGGAACGTATTATAGGGCGCCTAGTGAGAATGTTAATGAATTTATTGAATACTTAGATAATATCTATCAAAGTCACGAAAATTTGACGGTCATAGCTGATGTGAATATCGGTACACTTCAGAGCAACAGTATTAGTATGAACTATTTAAATATGTTAAATATGAATGGAGCACGGATGATTAACTATCAACCTACGAGAATAACGGATAACTGCTCTACACTTCTCGATCATATCGTTACTAACTTGAATACATATTCAGTAAACTTCTTGGTTAAATATGAGGTTTGGCCGGACTTAGACCATAGCGTCTTATTTGTTACTGTTGAGGGAGTTAAAAAAGTGTTGATACCCATTGCAAAAAAAAATGTTTACAGCTTAGATAGAGAAAAATTTTTTGAACTAGTAGATAGTAAATTTAAAAACTGCAACCATTGGTTACACATTTCGGAAATTATTAAAACCATCCAAAGCGCGAAAGAGTCAGCTACTACCGTCAAAATGATACGTACTAGAAGTAACACTTGGATTACTAGGGAAATAATTAGAGAAATTAGGAAGAAGCATACTCTATGTAAACGTATGAAGAATAATCCAAATATAGATAACCATATTTTGAACTACAAGAAACAGAAAAATGGGGTTAACTCATTGATAAGAGCTGCCAAAAGAGAGTCTCTTGCTAAGCGAATTGCTTCTGTTGATGGAAATGCTAGAAATGTATGGCAGACGCTTAATAATTAAATTTTGTCATCAGGTGGGGAAAGCAAACAAAATACTGATATTAGTGCTGAAACCCTTGGGGTACATTTCAGCTCTATAGGGAAAAGATTAGCCGATGAACTTGACCAAAAATTTAAGTTAATGAATTTTAATCGATATCAGATTCCGCTTAACGTCAAATCAATTTTCCTCGAACCTACATTCGATAATGAAGTTATATCAATTACAGCTTCGCTAAAGAATTCATCTTCAGGCAGTGATGGTATTTCTGCTAGTGAACTTAAATTGATAAGAGAAATAATCGCCCCACACTTAGTCCTCGAGTTCAATGAATTTATGGCAGGTGGTGAGTTCCCATTGGAATTTAGGGATGCAATAGTGATTCCTGCTTTCAAATCAGGATGTGTAAAGGAACCTTCAAATTATAGGCCTATTAGCCTCACGAACACTTTGAGCAAAGTATTTGAAAAAATAATTAATATTCGGATCACTCGATTTATTAATGACTCATTAGGGTTTGATTTGAACCAGTATGGGTTTATTGAAAAAAGTAGCACAATAGCTGCTACTACGGATGCCTTACAATTCATCAATAACGAACTGGATGACGGAAAATATGTTGCCGCAATATTTGTAGATCTAGCTAAAGCCTTCGATACGGTCGACCATGACATTTTGCTTTTGTGCCTAAGTGAATTGGGCATCAGAGGCCCTCCGTTGAATTTGATCGGCAACTTTCTGAGTAATAGAACTATTTCAGTTTGTGTTAACAAAGAAATTAGTTCTAAGTATAAGATTAACATAGGTGTCCCTCAAGGTTCGATAGTTGGGCCAACTCTTTTCCTTTTATACATACACAACATCTATTTTTCTGGTTTGAAAGGGAAATACATTGTATACGCTGATGATACACTGCTTCTTTATTCAGATTTATCTGCGGATGCTCTTGAGCAGAGAATTAATGCTGATCTTATATCTTACGGTACTTGGTTATTAGGGAATAAACTTACTTACTATTTACTATTAATACGAGTAAAACTAAACTTATGATATTTAAACAAAAAAATAAGGTGGACATCAATTTAAATGTTAAAATCTATGAAGACAAAATTGAACGGGTTTCCTCGATCAAGTATTTAGGTGTTGAGGTAGATGAAAAGTTATCTTGGTCAAAGCATATTAGTAATTTAAAATCAAAATTAGTCTTCTGGATAAGAGTGTTCAGGAGTAGAAGCTATTTAGATATTGGTCTCAAAAGATTAATTTATAATGCACATGTTTTGCCTCAGGTAACTTATGGCATATTGAATTGGTGCAATACGTCGGAATCGAACATTGACTCAATTCATAGAATGATGAATAAGATTGTCAAGGCAATGCATGGTCTGGATAGGTTGACACCCAGTAATAGTCTTTATTTATTGACTAGAAAATTTAGTATTAGACAGTTGATTTTTATGGAAAAGGCTAAATTTGTATTTAAAATCAGTACTAATAGTTTCAAATCAGGTATAAAACTCATCAAACACAGAGATGTCCACTCTTACAATACGAGAAATAATGATTACCTTAAAGTATCACTTGCGCGGACAAATAGAAGACTCCATGATCCAGTAAGGCTGGCCATGGAATCTTATAACTCATTACCAACTGAGTTGAAGAATGTCAAATCATTTCCCATGTTTAAAAAACTTTTGAAAGAATACACTGCTAAGGTTTGGATGGGTTGAGCTTGCGTTTCTTTATTATATTTAGTTGAATTTCTTTACTTCTGTTTTAATTAATCAGTTCTTTAATTAGTCATCGTAGTTATTATTAACAATTTAATATCTTCCCTTATACCAGCAGCGTTCTGTTGCTGACTGGGAAGTGGGATATATGTGTAAATGATTTTCAAAAATAGAATTTGAACTGGTTTAACTGGATAATTCAAATATGAGCTTCTTCTTCTTCTTTTATGTTTAACAACTAATAATCTTTATAACAAGCTTTATGTCAAGTCCTTCTATCCCATATAAGTAGTTGTACAAATCTTTTATTAGTAAATGTAAAAAAAAACTAACAAATAAAAAAAAAAAAATATTTATATATATACTAATAATTTGTGATATTGTTAGTGTGGATTTGGAAAACCTTTCCTTAATCCTTTGTCCTGTCGGGAAGTGATGAACAAAGGAGGTGCTAATTGCTAGATGGTACCGGTGTTTCGCTGATACTACATGAAGAAGCTCACTATCCATATATCTGATCCCATTGTCCATTGAAAAAACCGGACTGAGCCTGCCCCGCGCCGCCAAAGCGTCTGCTAACCGGTATCTGGTGCTGTAGTGGTAGTGGGGATCTAGGTAAAGGGAACTGGGCTGCAGCGTTGCCTCCAAACCCTTGGAGAGATGGCATCGAGCGAGAGCAGAGTGCGTGTTCAGTAACGTCGTCGGAGTGAAAATGGAGCGTTCAATAGAGCAACCGAACCAGAGTTTTTTAACCACGTTATAACAGGAGACGAGACGTGGGTTTTCGAATACGATCTTGAGACAAAGCGGCAGAGTTCGGAGTGGCACACACACCGGCGTTACCATGATCGAAAAAAGCGCACATGAGCAAATCGAAGGGGAAGTCGATGCTCATTGCTTTCTTTGACGTGAAAGGCATTGTTCACAAAGAGTTTGTGCCACCCGGCCAAACTGTAAACGGCCTGTACTACAGAATGGTGCTCCGTCAAATAACCGCCCGGGTTCGCAGAGTCCGTCCGGAGATTGCCGATTCGTGGATCCTCCATCACGACAATGCTCCGTCACACACCTGCCTGCTCGTCACCGAGCAGTTGGCCAAAGAGTCGAGGGCGACGTTGCCACAGCCTCCTTACAGCCTGGATATGGCACCAGCGCACTTATTTCTGTCCCCAAGATCAAGAGACACCTTAAGAGGACGCGGTTCGGGACTCTGGAAAACGTTCAACGTGCTACGATGAGGGCTATAGACAACATCGAGGTTGCCGACTCCCAAGGAGCGTTCGGGGATTGGAAAATCCGGTATCAGCATGTTATCGACTCCAATGGGGACTACTTTGAAGTTTTCTAAAGAAAAATTGTACATATTTTGCCAATAAAAAATTTTCTGAGGTCAGTCCGGTTACTTATTACTCAGACCCTGTATACTACTGTTACCAAAAAATTAGGTGACATTTGAGTTTAAACTGCGCGCGTCGAAGGATTTGGAGACTTATTTTTTTTGGGTTGGTAGTACTGTCAGTGACATCTATGTCAAATTTACATGTCAAAATATTCATTAGTGTTTGAGATACGCGTTGTTTCCGGGAAGGCCTTCAGTCCCGTCTCCGCTGCGGCTTGAATCTCTTCTATCGTATCAAAACGGTGTTCCCGGAGCGGTCTTTTGAGCTTGCTGAACAGCCAGAAGTCGCACGGCCCCAGGTCAGGTGAATACGGTGGTTGCGGAACAATATAGGTTGAGTTTTTGGCGAAATGAACCAAAAACCAAGAATTGTCTTTCCACAATTCTGGCTTTTTTAGGCGGATAGCATTACGCAAATGACGTATAACGTTCAAATAATATTCCTTGTTGACTGTTTGACCCAGCGGAAAGAATTCATAACGCACAACACCATGATAATCGAAGAAGAGAAGAGGTTGATGGTCGCCTAGAACGCTCTTCGTCTTCGACACGTTCACGGCCGGCTTGGAACTCTTTATACCACTTGTAAACATTTTTTTTAAGACAAAGCCTCATCACCAAAGGCTTGCTGCACCATCTTCAACGTATCCGCAGCAGAAAATTGATTCCGCAAACAAAATTTAATGCAAATTCAACAAATTTCGACATCGCAAAAAACGAAAAACACTTTTAGCAGCTCACGAAACGACGCGTTTGACATGTTAATTTGACATAGATGCCACTGAAAGTACTACCAACCTACAAAAAAAATAATTCTCCAAATCCTTCGACGCGCGCAGTTGAAATCCAAATGTCACCTTATTTTTTGAACACAGTAGATATATATATATATATATATATATATATATATATATATATATATATATATACATATATATACATATATATATATACGAGTATATATATACATATATATATATATATATATATATATATATATATATATATATATATATATATATATATTATATATATATATATATATATATATATATATATATATATATATATATATATATATATATATATATATATATATATATATATATTGAGTGTACAACTTAATAACCGGAATTTGCCGCTAGATGTCCGTACTAACAAATATCGTGAAAGCTTGAACTTTATATATATGTCATTTTGAAGGTACATTTGATAGCTTTCAAAATCAGTCAACAAAACAATTTTTTCTTGTGTGGATCATTATTATTTACAAAGAAAACTGATGTGGAAAGTCATCGTTGCTTGTAGAAGTTTATGGCGACTATGCTTTAGCGAAAACACAGTGTTTTGAATGGTTTCAACGCTTCAAACGTGGCGACATCAAAGACAAAAAACCCCAGGACAGCCAAAAAAGTTTGAAGACGAAGAATTGGAGACGCTACTCGATGAGGATTCGTATCAAACGCAAGACGAACTTGCCAAATCATTGGGAGTGACTCAACAAGCCATTTCGAAACGTTTGAAAGCCGCCGGATTCATTCAGAAGGGTAATTGGGTCCCTTATGAGTTGAAGCTGAGAGACGTTGAACGGAGCTTCTGTATGTCTGAAATGCTGCTTGAGCGCCATAAAAAGAAATCATGTTTGCATCGGATCGTGACTGGGGATAAAAAATTGATCCATTATGACAATCCCAAGCGCAAAAAGTCATACGTGAAGCCAGCCAACCAGCCAAATCAACAGCGAAGCCAAATATCCATGGCGCTGTGTATTTAGTGGGATCAGAAGGGGCCGTTATATTATGAGTTGTTGAGATCGGGCCAGACAATCGCAGGTGACCTGACAGTTAATACGTTTGAAGATTGCCATCATCGTAAAACGTCCAAAATATGCGACCAGACACGAGGTTATAATTTTTCATCATGATAACGCTCGGCCGCATGTTGCAAGACCCATGAAAAACTATTTGGAAAACGGTGGATTGGAAGTTTTGGCCCACCCACCTTATGGTCCGGATATTGCGCCGTCTGACTTTCATTTATTTCGCTCGATGCAAAACGCCCTCACCGAAATCGCTTCACTTCAGAGCAAGGCATCCGAAATTGGATAGATTCGTTTTTGGCCGCCAAGCCGGCGCAATTTTTTCGGGATGGAATTCATAAATTGCCTGAAAGATGGGGAAATGTTGTAGCTTTTGATGGATAATACCTCGAATAAAATACATTGTAAGATTTTTCTACAATAAAGCATCCGATTTCGCTAAAAAATTCCAGTTATTAAAAAGTACTACAGGAAGCCCGATAAAGCACATGTACAGTGTGCATGAGTGAAGTAAAATTGGAGAAGTTGCACGACAAGGACAGCGTACATAGGAAGAAAAGAAACACAGCATTGGCTACTAATGTCATGTTGGCTGTTCTACTGATAACTGTTAGGTAACAAGTGTAAACAAATCGCGAGAACGAATAAAAACTGACGTTAATCTGGTGAATTTTGTTTGCTTATCACGTCGTGAATTCGGGAAACATTCGAAAATTGCAAAGCGTGGTGTTCGTTTAAAATTAGTTTCAATTATTGGTGCTTTTGACTGAAAGTCAAAAAGAAATAGTGGAAAATATAATGGTTGGTGAAGAAGTGCAAAATGAAATTAATCGCGCGTTAGTGAAAATTCATATTTTAGATAATTATCACAACGAAATGAATTAATTAATGTGTTAATTTCAATAAGCCGCGAACTTAATGGTTACTGTTTAAAGTTGATGGTGCTAATTTTTGTTTACGTTTCGGGGTTCAATGTCAAACAGTATTGAGAAAATCATTATCTTGAGGGGGTTGAAGGATTGTAGGTCAATTGATTTTGCGAACTGATATATATTTCAGCTTTCTGATAAATAAATAATATATCTGAAGATAATCCTTTTGCCAAAAAGAAATCTCGTTTTTCTTGCTTCAAATTAATATTAAATATAAACAAATGACGAGTATATATATATATATATATATATATATATATATATATATATATATATATATATATATATATATATATATATATATATATATATATATATATATATATATATATATATATATATATATATATATATATATATATATATATATAGTCGCGTGCTATGGTTCGCGGCAAATAATAATAATGTTCCGGGAAAGTAGTATTGGTGTCTTCGGGCCTTACGTTTCCCCTGATGTCCCGCAGCACCTCCGCGTAGGATCGGCCATCTTGGGGCTTTACAAGCAGTGCCTGCTGCCGGGGTCTTCGTCGGGGCTACTGCCTCTCCTGTTTTGTATCAGGTCCTTTTTCTAATTGGGCGTCCATGCGAACTTTACTTTCTGGCTTTTTTTGAAGGAGTTTCTTTGCGCCTTTCTTCGCTCCTTTTGTAAGCACTGTCTGGAACCCCTGATCTGGTGCTCCGCGCCCATCAAGTGTCTCTTCCTTCCTTCTTTTATCCCGATCTCCTTAGATTGGGCTAGACGCCATTCTTTTATTGACTTTTAGCTATCTGCATGTCGCCTTTAGATTTCGCCCCAAGCGCCTCTTAAGCCTTCTGTTTGTCTTCGGCCCTTAACCAGCTCATCTGATAGTGCCCTATGCAATCTAGGAGCTCCTCTAGTTCAAGTAGCCCTGCCTTTGCTGCTTTGCTGGTTTTTGGGGAGTCGCATGCAGATTGTATTCTTTTCAGAACATCTCCCGCTTTTCGGAGTAGTCTTTCTTCTTCGTATCGCTTGGACGCAATTGTACCTTGCAACCATCCTTGGGAGAGGTTTTCGCGTTCCGTTTCCGAGTGCAGTACTTCCGCCACATTTTCGACGTTGGCGGTGTAATCACGCGGTGTCTGGTCACTCTTTCCTTTTAGTGCCGTAATATTCTCGTTAGCTTCTGGATTTTTCGTTGCAATGTCGGGATTTGCGACCCTTGCATCGGTCGCTTCGGTAACGATCGCAACAGTGACAATCAAATTTGCTCTTTATGTTATCTCCCACCGCTCGAACACCTGAAGCATCCTGCAGAGTTTCCCGCTTCTCCTTAATAGGACGCTCGGGCGTTCGCAGGAATCTCAGTCTGAACCAGACTGTCTGCTATTCTCCGTTTTTCGTCTGCCTTCACTGTCATTGCGTTAGTCTTCGTTTTTATCGTGGTTAGTACGCTCTCGATGTACTGTTGACATCGTGGCTGCAACCGCTGGTTGCGTCGTCTTTGTTATTTTTTGTTTCGTATTTTGGATGCTTTTGGTCTTTTGATTTTGTTTGCTCCAGTTTTGTTGGGTCCCCCCTCTGATCCGCTATCTCCGTTCGTGTGTGTAGTCGCCTTTTTGGCCCCATGGTTATCTTTGCAGAGCAGGGAGACCATGCGAGGGTTGGCACAAGCCCTTATGGGGACAAGTGCTCAGAGCCAGACCAGCGCTAATCGGGAGTCCGTATCAACCGAACCTACACCACCAACCCAATGGTGCGAACTTCGAACGTACTCCGAGGCCTGCCAAGGTTTTACCGGGACGGAGACGGTATGATAGTTAGATTGGAGCCGTTCACACACGAGTTTCACCTCGGCGCTACTGTGCAAAGCAACTAGGTCCAAACCATCACAGCCGCCAGCCCAAAGCGTCAATTTTAGTTCGTTGGCCAAAGCGTAGTCCAGATACAATCAGTTACCTGTCATCTCAGGAGGGAACCTCACTGCGCCCCCCATATCCTCGGGTACGTGGGGGCGGCGCTCCTCAAAAAATGCTAGCCTCCAAGAAAGTTCTTGTCGACCGGCATTCCCCCTGCGGGGAAGCAGCCATTTTAGCGATGCATGATCCGTTCGAAGAACAAATTTCTGGCCATATAGGTACTTGTGAAACTGCTTGGTGGCCTCTATTATAGCCAATAGCTCCTTCCTGGTCACTCAGTAATTCCTCTCACTTTTCGAGAGAACTCGACTGTAATACGAGAGGACTCTTTCTCCGCCATCGATCTGCTGGGAGAGTACAGCTCCAATACCGCCGTTTCTCGCATCGGTGTCCACTACAAACATTTTTCCGGGTTTCGGATATGCCAGCACGAGTGATTCACACAGCTTCTCCTTCAAGGTCTCAAAGGCTACCTGGCATTGTTCATTCTAGACATTAGGACGATTTTTCTCGGTTAGCTGATAGAGACACTTAGCTGTTTTGACAATGTCTTTGACGAATCTTCGATAGTAGGCCGCCAGACCCAGAAAACTTTGTAGTTGGTGCTTATTGTTGGGTGTAAGCCAGCTTTCACGGCACCAATTTTCTCAGGGTCTGTTTTGACCCCTTCTGCTGATGCGTCGTGCCCCAGGTATTTTACTTCTGCTGCGAAAAGGGTACACTTGTCGGGACTAAGTTTCAAATTCGCTAGTAGCAATCGGGAGAAAACCTCTTCTATGTTCCGCACATGCTCTTCGAACGTTCTCCCGATAACAATGATGTCATCTACATACATCAAGCAGGTTTTCTAGGTTAGGCCACGTAGCAAGTATTCCATCAGGCAATCGAAAGTGGCTGGAGCATTGCAACGCCCAAATGGAATCACCACAAATTGCCACAATCCGGTCCCAACTGACAATGCGGTTTTCTCTCGGTGCTTCTTGTCGATTTCTACCTGCCAGTAGCCACTCTTGAGATCGAGTATAGAAAACTATTTTGCGTCGGCTAAAGTGTCCATGATGTCATCGGTGCGTGGAAGCGGGTAACTATCTTCCTTAGTGACGTCGCTAAGCTGCCTATAGTCGACACAGAAACAAGTGCTACCATCCTTTTTCTTTACTGGAATTACTGGCGCAGCCCATGGACTGACAGAAGGTTCGATAACGCCTTGTTTTTCCATTTCCGAGATCAGTGCGCTCACTCCTCTTTGTTTGGCTATAGGAAGGCGTCTCGGTGTTTGTCGAATTGGCTTGGCTCCCTGTGTATCTATGACGTGAGTTACCATACTCGTTCGGCCTTGGTCATCTGGGCTTGTTGAGAAGATGTCACTGTACTTGAGGACCAGATCAGAGGCTCGCTTGAATATCTGCACTGGCAATTTGACCTGCTTCAAGATTGCAGACGTGGATTCCCGGGCTTTGTGATGGTGGAAACAGGCTGGCAGCTGCCGATGAATTCTCCCGCTTTGATGCTCGTGGTTGGGTCTGCGGTGTTAAGGGCTCTAACTGGCACGTATCCGTTCCTTACAGATCTTACAAGGCTTCGTCCTACAATCATACTGCGCAATGCGGACGTCTTCGTTGGCTCTATCAGATAAGATCGGTGGTCTCCAGAATCACCATCAAGCTTGGCCCATACAATGCTTTCGGTAGAATTCGGTATATCAGTGTCGGTACATACTACTACATTCATCATTGGACGCGCGGATCTTGATGGAGGATCCGCGTAACATTCTGCGATTTCAATACACGTTTGCCCAAATCTAATTTGATTCCATGTGGTCGCAGAAAATCCATTCCGAGAATGCAGTCATCCATAATGTTCGCGACCAGAAAATTATGTCGGAACGCAAGGTCTTCCAACTGTATCTGGAGATTCACCTCTTCATGAACAGGTGCAGTTTCTCCCGTAGCTGTCCGTAGTGAGAAAATTCTGCCCTTGTGAAGTAGTTGCGGTCTCACTAGGTCTGGTCGGATAATCGATCGGGTTGCACCAGTGTCGATTGTTATGGTGCAGTGTTCTCCGTCAACTTGACCAGGAAGGCATAAGTCCACTTCTCCACGATGTAGTCTTAGCACGGTGATGGTCGTGCTGGGGACTTCGATCCTCTTAGCCCACCTCTGCCCCACGAAGTAGGCTCTTACTTGTTTCCCGAACCCTCAGTTTGAAGGGTTTCCATTCTGGGCTCCTGACTCGGTCTGGATCTCCTCCTAGCTGCACACCCTGGACAATAGCTCGGTTTTCTTCGCTTCTTGCAGTCTCTTTGCAGGTGCCCCTTCTCTCTGCGATGCCAGTATCTAGGCGCGCCATTGACATGCGGGCCTCACTCCATTTCCACGCGCTCACACCTGCACACATCTGCCACTACCTCGCGAACCCGGGCAGTGGTACGACTCCCATTTTTCGCTTCCTCGATGTCCAGACTATAAGCCAATGCATCCTTAACCGTTTGCTTTTGAGCTAGACACACAGCTTGTTGCAGTTCCTGGTCCTTTAATGCACTGATGAATGCTTCTGTTGCTGCGTCATCTCGATGTTCTGTGTTGTAAGCTGGGTAAGCCAAAAGTGCCAGTCGCTCAATGTCTTGGGCAAGCTGTTGTAAAGTTTCGCCAGACTCCTGCATCCGATGCCATAGCTGTGACCGATGAATCTGCTTCAGATAATCGTCTCCATAACGCATGTCGACCGCATTCATTATAGGAGCCAGGCATGAGTGCAACTTGACGAGGATAGTCTGCAAAAGCTCGGCAGCTGGGCCTCTTAGAGCAAGAATTAATGCAGTTGCCCGTTCCTGCTCATTCCAGTAGTGATTTGCCCCAGCGGCGGCTTCAAACTGGGTTTTTTAAATGCTCCTGACCGTTTGCCCGTCGTATATTGGTGCTTTCACATTCTGGACGACTTTGCGCTGCGGTTGTAAGCGGGGCTGGTGAGGTGGTTACTACTGCCTTTGCTGCTTCCAATTCCTTTTACATGTTTTCCATCTCATGGTTGATTCTCTCCTCGACCTGGCTGATACTTTTCCTCGACCTGGTCAACCTTTTCCTCGACGCCTTTAATTTGTTTGTTCAGACTACCGAGCTCCGCTTTTATTTCGGTTGACTGTTTCTCCAGCTTCTTGTGTGATGTCTGCCTTGATTTCGATCGCTTATTGGTCCAGCTCCGCTGATTGTTCATCTAGCTTCGCAGTTAGACTGGATGACATCAGCATTAACATTTGCATTAGCGCAGTTCTTGGCTCCTTTGATTTGGGTGTTTCTACTTCTCCACCTTCTGCACCTTTTTCCGCATCTGAGAGCTCACCCGAATCTAGATTCATGCCTTCCGACACGATCACGTCACGCAGGCGTGCAATCAGTGTGGCCTTTGTACCTTGTGTGGCCAGATTTCGCTGTTCCAACTCCTCCTTGAGCCCCGATATGGTCAATTGATCAATTTTTAGATGAAAGTTTCCTGGAATTTTTATTGTTTAGGCTATTTTCCCACCAGTGTCCACGTTAATTTTCACTATTGTGCAATTTAAAAATGTTTAAACGTTTGCACTTCCAAAATTTTCCTTCTCACTTCTTGACACCATTGTCGCGGGTTATGGTTCACGGCCAATAATTATAATGTTCCGGGAAAGTGAAAGAGCAATGTCTATTAAATTAAGTTAAAAGAGTTTATTTAAATGAATGCGCAATTATCAATTTCATTTTTCACTAATTCTACTTTTCACTTCGTCTATAAATTTTTACTTCAACTGTTTATCACTTCACAATCAATATCGCTTTTAATTCGCAGTCCTCACTATCGCAGTTTTTACTATCTGGGTTTTAATGTAACATTCATATTCAGCTCGCCTTTATATAGGGTATTTAGTCATTCAATCGATTTCTCGTACATTGGCGAACTACCTGAAATATTCGAGCAGTTTAATGGATGGAGCAGTGACGTTACTTTCAAATGTTGATCATGCTTGGTGGTTTCGAATACATTCATTTTATTGATCATGAGGTTCTTAATGGTTGTGGAAACAATTGCGACAGTGGCTCGCGGAATTATTTGTACATGTAACACTATATATATATATGTATATATAGATATATTTATATATATATATATATATATATATATATATATATATATATGTAGATAAATATAGATATGTATATATGTTTTATATATATATATATCTATATATATATATATATATATATATATATATATATATATATATATATATACATATATATATATATATATATATATATATATATATATATATATATATCTATATGTATATATATACATATATATATATATATATATATATATATATATATATATATATATATATATATATATATATATATACGAGTATATATATATATATACATATATATATACATATATATAGATATATATATATATATATATATATATATATATATATATATATATATATATATATATATATATATACATATTGTCGCGTGTTATTGGTTCGCGGCCAATAATTTTAATGTTCCGGGAAAGTGAAAACGCAATGTCTTTTAATTTAAGTTAAAAGTGTTTATTTAATTAAATAAAATGCACAATAATCAGTTAACACTTTCACTAATTTTAATTGTCACTATTAAAATTATCTAACACTTGTCCATAAATTTATTATCGCAATTGTCTTCTAAATCACTTCACTATTACACAAAAATCACTTTTCCACTACTCGAATAATTTCGCTTCCCACACACAAACGCAGTTCTTATCGCGGTCGAATGAATGATTCCCCCCCATTCATTCAGCTCGCCTTTATATAGGGTCTCTACCTATTCACCCATTTCTCGCACATTGGCGAACGTTCTACCGAGAGGTACCTGGTAGATTCGAGCAAATTCATCAATGGAGTGACGTCACTTGCAGATGTTGATCATGCTTGTTGGGTTCTCGTGTTTTCGAGTGAATTCGTGTTCTTCATTGTTGTGAAAACAATTGCGACAGTAGCTCGCAGAATTATTTGTACATGTAATTATTTGTACATGTAACACTGCCCCCACCTCAGTTCTTTTCGCCCCGAAAAGATGTGTCGCTATTTGTAGTCAATTCTCCCTGGGTGTAATATGGGGCAAGACGGTCCAGATGCACGATTTTCATTTTAGCTCTCGGCTTACGATGTTCCTGTATTCGGTATACGACGTCGTTGATTCGCTTTGTAACTCGGTATGGTCCCTCCCAATTATGTTGCAACTTTGGAGACCTACCCTTTCGCCGTTGCGGGTTATAAAGCCACACCAAGTCATCTTGCTGGAAGCCAGTAGAATTAGCCTTTAGATCATACCTGGTCTTCATGCGGTCAGCAGCCGATTCGAGGTGTTTTCGCACTGTCCGATGTATCTGGTTCAACCGTTGTCTTAGATCACTTGCGTACTCCGAGACCGTTTGGGGTTTCTCAGGGGGTGTTCCGAACTTTATATCGGCTGGCAGACGAATAGTCTTTCCAAAAATGACTTTGGCTGGGGCTTGGCCCGTCGATGCATGTTTGGCAGCTCTGTACGCCATCAAAAATAATGGGATATGTCGGTCCCAGTCCCTTTGGTTCTCGTCAACCATCTTGGCAAGGTGTTTATTGAGCGTGCCGTTGAAACGTTCGACCATTCCATCGGATTGGGGATGCAGCGGTGTTGTCCTCGTTTTCCGTATTCCGAGCAGCTCGCACATTTCGCCAAAAACTAGTGACTCAAAGTTTCGGCCTTGATCCGAATGTAATTCGCAAGGTACGCCGTACCTACTGACCCAATTTAACACTAGCTGTTCAGCTACGGTAGTTGCTTCCTGGTTGGGAATGGGGTAGACCTCGGGCCACTTGCTGAAATAATCGGCTACAACCAGCGTGTATCGATTTCCCCAATCGGATTCAGGAAAGGGTCCTGCGATGTCAACAGCAATCCTTTCGAATGGCACGCCTACGTTATAGGTTTGCATTTGTCCTCTCAGTCGTCGCTTTGGGCCTTTGACGGAAGCGCAAATTGTGCATCTGCGACACCAGTCCTCTACGTCTTCTCGAGCGTGGAGCCAGTAGAATCTTTCCCGCGATTTCGCTAAGGTCTTTTAAACACCAAGGTGGCCTCCCGAGGATCCTTCATGCATTTCCTTAACCACATCGTGGATTCGGCTTTTGGGAAGTATAGTTTGCATCCTATAGGAGCTGCCATCCGCCGTCTCCTATTTCCGCTTGAGTATGCCACCCTCCACCTGAAGAGAGTTCCATTGTGCCCAATAGCTTTTCAGGGTTGCGCCATGCATTGAAACGTCTTTCCACTCCGGTCGCCCAGTTGTCTCCTTCCACACGAGCAATGGTCCGATGTCTTCATCGGCTAACTGGGCATTTCGAATCTCCTCCGGCGACCAATAAACCGCAGATCAACAGGCGGTTCCTTTACCTCAATCCGTCGGCAATGCTTGCAGTTAGCTGGACATGGACGGCGGGATAGGGCGTCAGCATTTCCATGAACTCCACCCTTCCGATGAAAAATTTCGTAGTCGTATGTTTGCAATCTTCCGATCCATCTCGCAACTTGTCCCTCGGGGTTTTCGAAGTTGGGGCAGCCACCTCAGTGATGCATGGTCCATTCGAAGAACAAATTTCTGGCCGTATAGGTACTTGTGGAACTGCTTGGTGGCCTCTTTTATAGCCAATAGCTCCTTCCTGGTCACGCAGTAGCTTCTCCTTCAATGTCGGTTAACTGATGGAGACACTTAGCTATTTTGTCAAAATCTTTGACGAATCTTCGATAGTAGGTTGCCAGACCCAGAAAACTTCGTAGTTGGCGCTTGTTGTTTGGTGCTGGCCAGCTTTTTACGGCTTCAATTTTCTCATGGTATGTTTTCACCCCTTCTGCTGATACGACGTGTCCCAGGTATTTTACTTCTGCTGCGAAAAGGGTACACTTGTCGGGACTAAGTTTCAAATTCGCCAGTTGCAATCGGGAGAAAACTTCTTCTAGGTTCCGCACATGCTCTTCGAACGTTCTCCCGATAACAATGATGTCATCTAGATACACCAAGCAGGTTTTCCAGGTGAGGCCACGTAGCACGTACTCCATCAGGCGTTCGAAAGTGGCTGGAGCTTTGCAAAGCCCAAATGGCATCACCACAAATTGCCACAATCCAGTCCCAACTGAAAATGCGGTCTTGTCTCGGTCCTTCTTGTCGATTTCTACCTTCCTGTAGCCACTCTTGAGATCGAGTGTCGAAAACCATTTTGCGTCGGCTAAAGTGTCCATGATGTCATCGATGCGTGGGAGCGGGTAATTATTTTCCTTGGTGACGTCGTTGAGCTGCCCATAGTCGACACAAAAACGAGTGCTACCATCCTTTTTCTTTACTAGAACTACAGGCGTGGCCCATGGACTGACAGAAGGTTCGATAACGCCTTATTTTTCCATGTCCGGGATCAGCGCGCTCACTTCTCCTTGTTTGGCGATAGGGAGACGTCTCGGTGCTTGTCGAATCGGACTGGCTCCCTGTGTATCTATGACGATAGTTACCAGACTCGTTCGGCCTTGGTCATCCGGGCTTGTTGAGAAGATGTCGCTGTACTTGGTGACCAGATCAGAGGCTCGTTTGAATAGCTGCACTGGCAATTTGACCTGCTTCAATATTGCAGACGTGGATTCCCGGGCTTTGTCTGTGTCTTGCCTCCTTTTCCAATGATGGTCGTGAGTAGCTTCCAAAGAGGTGATGGTGGAAACAGGCTGGCAGCTGCCGATGACTTCTCCCGCTTTGATGCTCGTAGTTGAGTCTGCGGTGTTAAGGACTCTAACCGGCACGTATCCGTTCCTTATAGATCTTACAAGGCTTCGTCCTACAATAAAACTGCTTAATGCGGACGTCTTCGTTGGCTCTATCAGATAAGATCGGTGGTCTCCAGAATCACCATCAAGCTTGGCCCATACAATGCTTTCGGAAGAATTCGGTACATCAGTGTCAGTACATACCACTACATTCATCTTGGGAATTTGGACGCTGGGATCCTCCATCAGTACTTCTACATTCTGCCATTTCAATACACGTTTGCCCAAATCCAACGTGATTCCATGTGGTCGCAGAAAATCCATTCCGAGAATGCAGTCATCCATAATGTTCGCGACCAGAAAATTATGTCGGAACACAAGGTCTCCCAACTGTATCTGGAGGTTGACCTCTCCATGAACAGGTGCAGTTTCTCCCGTAGCTGTCCGTAGTGAGAAAATTCTGCCCTTGTGAAGTTGTTGCTGTCTAACTAGCTCTGGTCGGATAATCGATCGGGTTGCACCAGTGTCGATCGTTATGGTGCAGTGTTCTCCGTCAACTTGACCCGGAAGGCATAAGTCCGCTTCTCCACGATGTAGTCTTGACACGATGATGGTGGTGCTGGGGACGTCGATCCTCCTAGCCAACCTCTGCCCCACGAAGTTGGCTCTTACATGTTTCCCGACCCTTCTGTTTGAAGGGCTTCCATTCTGGGCTCCTGACTCGGTCTGGATCTCCTCCTAGCTGCGCACCCTGGACAATAGCTCGGTTTGCTTCGCTTCTTGCAGTCTCTTTGCAGGTGCCCCTTCTCTCCGCAATTCCAGCATCTAGGCGCACCATTTACATGCGGGTCTCGCTCAATTTCCACGCGTTCACACCTGCACTCGTCTGTCACTACTTCACGAACCCGGGCAGTGGTACGAGTCACATTTTTCGCTGCCTCAAAGTTCAGACTGTAAGCCAATGCATCCTTAACCGTTTGCTTTTGAGCTAAACGCACGGCTTGTTGCAATTCCGGGTCCTTTAGTGCGCTGATGAATGCCTCTGTCGCTGCATCATCTGGATGTTCTGGGTCGTAGGCTGGGTAAGCCAAAAGTGCTAGTCGCTCAATGTCTTGGGCTAGCTGCTGTAGGGTCTCACCAGACTTCTGCACCCGATGCCTTAGCTGTGACCGATAAATCTGCTTTAGATGATCGTCTCCATAACGCATGTCGAGCGCATTCATTATAGCATTCGGGTTTGAGTGCAATTCATCGGGGATCGTCTGCAAAAGCTCGGCAGCTGGGCCTCTTAGAGCAAGAATCAGTGCAGTTGCTCGTTCCTGCTCATTCCAGTGATTTGCCCTTGCGGCAGCTTCAAACTGAGTCTTGTAAATACTCCAGACCGTTTGCCCATCGAATATTGGTGCTTGCACATTTCTGGATGTGCTTTGCGCTGCGGTTACAAGCGGGGCTGGTGGGGCGGTTACTACTGCCTTTGCTGCTTCCAATTCTTTTTTCACTTTTTCCATCTCGTGGTTCATTCTCTCTTCGACCTGGCTGATCTCATAGTTAATTTTCTCCTCAACCTGGCTGACCTTCTCCTCGACCTGGTAAACCTTTTCCTCGACGCATTTAATTTGATTGTTCAGGCTACCGAGCTCCACTTTGATTTCGGTTGACTGTTTTTGCACTTCCTTGATTACGATCGCTTGTTGGTCCAGCTTCACTGATTGTTCATTTAACTTCGCTGTTAAATTGGATGACTGTTGTCGCTGCTCCTGCTGCATCAGCATTAACATTTGTAATATCGCATTTTCTGGCTCCTTTGGTTTGGGTGTTTCTTCTTCTCCACCTTCTGCGCCTTGTTCCGCATCTGAGGGCTCACCCGCAACCAGATTCACGCCTTCCGACTCGATCGCATCACGCAAGCGTGCAGTCAGTATGGCTTTTGTACCTTGTGTGGCCAGATTCCGCTGTTCCAACTCCTCCTTGAGCTCCGATATGGTCAATTGATCAATTTTTAGATGTAAGTTTCCTGGCATTTTTATTGTTTTGGCTGTTTTTCTACCAGTTTCCACGTTAATTTTCACTATTGTGCACAAAAATGTTCAAAAGTTTTCACTTCCAAAATTTTTCTTTCGCACTTCTTGACACCACTGTCGCGTGTTATTGGTTCGCGGCCAATAATTTTAATGTTCCGGGAAAGTGAAAACGCAATGTCTTTTAATTTAAGTTAAAAGTGTTTATTTAATTAAATAAAATGCACAATAATCAGTTAACACTTTCACTAATTTTAATTGTCACTATTAAAATTATCTAACACTTGTCCATAAATTTATTATCGCAATTGTCTTCTAAATCACTTCACTATTACACAAAAATCACTTTTCCACTACTCGAATAATTTCGCTTCCCACACACAAACGCAGTTCTTATCGCGGTCGAATGAATGATTCCCCCCCATTCATTCAGCTCGCCTTTATATAGGGTCTCTACCTATTCACCCATTTCTCGCACATTGGCGAACGTTCTACCGAGAGGTACCTGGTAGATTCGAGCAAATTCATCAATGGAGTGACGTCACTTGCAGATGTTGATCATGCTTGTTGGGTTCTCGTGTTTTCGAGTGAATTCGTGTTCTTCATTGTTGTGAAAACAATTGCGACAGTAGCTCGCAGAATTATTTGTACA
>OZ017739.1:219807542-219857542 GCA_963969285.1 Odontomyia ornata
TAGGGGAATTCCCTTTTAAACTCGGAAATGAAAAGAAGAGAATTGCTCCAAACTTCAATGACTAATTTCACACTTTTCAAAATGTCCGATTACTTTTGTCCACTTGATGCAATGTGAATTTGAATTAGTTGTTAATTTTCTTGTGAAAATCTTTTTATTTCTGTTTTATTTTTTTGTGCAATTTATTCAGAATACAAGTAACTTTTATATAAGGGAAAAATTTTTATTTCATTTCAAAGCTTATGCTCGTAAAAGTATTTTGTTGCTTGTTTCTTGTATTGTCCGATCACTTTTGGCCACCTCTGTATATATATATATATATATATCTATATGCCTATGTATTTTTACATATAAAGATACATATATATATATATATATATATATATATATATATATATATATATATATATATATATATATACATCTATATATATACATATATATATATAAACATATATATGTATATATATATATATATATATATATATATATATATATATATATATATATACATATATATATATATATATATATATATATATATATACATATATATATACATATATATATATATATATATATATATATATATATATATATATATATATATATATATATATATATATATATATATATATATATATATATATGTATATATATACAGAGGTGGCCAAAAGTGATCGGACAATACAAGAAACAAGCAATAAAATACTTTTACAAGCATAAGCTTTGAAATGAAATAAAAATTTTTCCCTAATATAAAAGTTACTTGTATTCTCAATTAATTGCACAAAAAAATAAAACAGAAATAAAAAGATTTTCACAAGAAAATTAACAACTAATTCAAATTCACATTGCATCAAGTGGACAAAAGTAATCGGACATTTTGAAAAGTGTGAAATTAGTCATTGAAGTTTGGAGCAATTCTTTTCTTTTCATTTCCGAGTTTAAAAGGGAATTCCCCTAATTATATGTTGATATGTGTTTTTCTGATATCAGTCATTTACTTGTCAGTTTTAAGTGAAGAAAGTTAAACATGGCTAAGAATCGCAAAGAAACCTGTATACATGAAAGAAAAGTTATAATAAAGTTGTATAAAGAGAATAAATCCTTTTCTGAAATATCAAAAATAATTGGAAGAAGTCGTTCGACAGTTTTCGATATCGTGAAACGGTTCAGAAAAAATAATCAGGTGGAAAACGAAATTAGGAGTGGTCGACCATGTAAACTAACAGAGACAGACGCACGAAAAATCTTAAGAATTGTTAAAAAGAATCCGACTACAACGTCCAGAAGTATTAGGGATCAATTAGCAGATGTAAATGGTACCAATGTTAGTGCCCGGACTATTCGTAGAGCTCTCAGCCGTGCTGGTTATCAAGCGAAAGTACCTCGAAAGAAACCACTAATTAGCAAAGTTAATAAGAAGAAAAGATTATGCTTTGCAAAAGAATTTAAAAGCAAGCCGCTCGACTTTGGACTCGTATAATATTCTCTGATGAGAGTAAGTTTAATATCTACCACTCCGACGGCAGGTTGTTGGTGTGGAGAACTCAAAATAGTGAGCTTCATCCCAAAAACATTCAACATACAGTAAAACACGGAGGTGGCTGTGTAATGGTCTGGGGTTGCATGGCTGCCAACGGTGTAGGAGAACTTGTTTTCATTGACGAACCTATGGACAAACTAGGTTACTTGTCGATTTTGAAAGAAAATTTGAAAAAAAGTGCACAAAAATTGGGTCTTGATGGTCATTATTTGTTCCAGCAAGACAATGACCCAAAGCATACAGCTCATGATGTTCGTATGTGGCTCCTTTTCAACACTCCTGGTCAATTAAAAACACCACCGCAATCCCCAGACCTAAATCCCATCGAACATCTTTGGGATCATCTGGATAAAAAAATAAGGAACCATCACATTACTAATAAAAGTCAACTGAAGACGGTGTTATTAGAAGAATGGGACAACATTACTCCGGACGTTACCCGTAAGTTGGTACAGTCTATGCCCAATAGGTTAACAGAAGTTATAAAACAAAAAGGATACGCAACTAGATATTAAAAGCCTATGTTCTGATGGAATCATCAGAAAGAAAAGTATTACAATTGAACGTCCGATTACTTTTGTCCACTTGATACAATGTGAATTTGAATTAGTTGTTAATTTTCTTGTGAAATTCTTTTTATTTCTGTTTTATTTTTTTGTGCAATTTTTTGAGAATACAAGTAACTTTTATATAAGGGAAAAATTTATATATATATATATGTATATATATATATATATATATATATATATATATATATATATATATATATATATATATATATATTTTGTTGCAGGTCCAAACATTTCTGCGAGCGACTGTTATCGCAACTATTACGAACTTAATGATCGCAACTATTACGAACGTGATGATCAATAAACGAATGTACTCGAAAGCACAAGAATTGACCAAGCATGATCAATATCTGTAAGTGACATCACTGCGGGGTACTCAGAATTGCTCGAATATTCCAGGTAGTTATTGCCAGAACATTCGCCAATATACGAGAAATGGATTGAATGACTAGAGACCCTATATAAAGCCGAGCTGAATGAATGGGGAAGAATAATAAAACCGCGATAGTAAAGCTGCGATAGAGTGGAGCGCGAATTAAAGGCAATATTGATTGAAAGTGAAGTGAGTGAAGTGATTTTCGTGATACAGACAGAGGGTGTATAAATTGATAAACAGTGAAAGTTGGATTAAAATGAAATTTGGAAATCGTTATGTTAATGATTGTGCATTTTTAGTAATATATATATATATATATATACATATATATATATATATATATATATATATATATATATATATATATATATATATATATATATATATATATATATTGTCACCATGAGATAATCGGGGCCAAGTAACCACCATACACTTCCGCCCTCTCGAGATGTATTCGAACCATGACCAACAATCATTCAAGGGTGAACAGGCTCCAATCCGTTTTCAGGTCAGGAGAATAGAAAAATGTAACATGGATCACATTTTATTTTATTGAATAGAAGGCACTATTTACATGTAGCAATAATTTAACTAACCACCAGGCACTATTAGATTAACTAGATACCAGGCATATTATTAGAGCGCATTACATCAACTACTACGAGGCTATGTCAACCGTCGCAGCAGCGTCAATGTTATACAATTTATGCGCTACATGATGACAATCCGCCACTTAATCGAACTAAAGCTAAAGCGAATTGCCACCGCAAGGACCAAAACAGGGCAGCTAAACTGCACGGCTCAACCAACCAAGCAATCGCTAACCGCCACCCACTCAATGGAGGACACATCGAAAAGGAGAAGACAGAAAAGGATGCACCAGTGGCAATAGGGAAGAACCGAACCGAAACGTCGTTGTGGGTAATTCAAAACCTGATTTTGATCGCCCCATTTCGCCCCATTACACGAATTATCACTTCCACAACATCTGCGCGGCGGCCGCGGAAACTCTTCAACCAACCTCAAACCTAATTATTTTAGGGGGAAAATGCCAAGTGGAAACCTACTAGGGAAGCCTAGGCCCAATTATCACACGAGTTTCCATAATATCCGCGCGGCGGACGCGACAACACTCTGATCAACCACAAAACTAATAATTTTAGGGGGAAAGTAGCAAGCCACAACCTACCAGGATTGAGGAATCCACTTTACGCGACTCGAGCACTCATAATCGCGCAAAACCACCGAAAATAGCACCAGCGCGGCGACCATTGCAAAACATAAACAATTGCGATTGACGTTTCGGAACAACTCGGATAATCCATCCCATATGATTTGAGTGGGACGGCGTGAACATGGAACATGGGAAATGGAGCGAACCAACCCGAACCGGGACGATTCTCGGAAGAGCGGTGGAATGTGTGCAAAGTTCGTTAACCGGGGAGAAAAATCGGCGAAAGTGGTCCCGCCGTTATTTGGTGGAGGTGATATAAGGAGGAGATTTGGCGCGCTCGTTTTTTTTTTTCCTTTTGGTTTTTTTTGCTGTGGACGGAGGTGCGGAAGTGAATACTGGTGTCGAAGTTGCCATATAAAAGTTAATAAGGGTGATCATTGTTGGCGAGCGTTAAATTTGTGGCATAAAGCAACTATAACTCTCGGTGCGGATTGTGTCGGTTGGCGTAATTCTCCTCTAAGGAGCCGTTCGAGTACGAAGGACGCAGAAAGGGGCCCCCACCGGTTAGGGAAATTGTAGGTGAGCGAGTAAGAGTGCCTTTAAAATATAAATTAGTACATTCGATACAAATCAAATATATTTTATTTAATCTGTAAATGCTGTAATGTAAGTGATCCAGGAGGATGGGTTTTTTTGTTCTATTAGTGAGAAAAATAGATGAATTGTGTAACGGATTGGAGCCGCTGGTTTTTTCTTTCAATTATCGGAGTTCTTTCTTTCCTCGCTAATCGCGAAAGTGAAGGTTGTTGCCTAAAAGGAAGTGGCCACAAAGTGTATGGTGGCAGAACGTAGTGCAGGTGGCTCTGCAGGAAGTGTGGTTTTAGGCGAAGATCCCTTTTGTGTGACTTAGGCAAAGTTTTCTCTCAGCGGGTTTTAGGCAAAGACTTTGTTACGGTGATAGGAGGAAACTTTCGAGTGTGCCGCGACGGGGGCTATCGCAACGAATAGCACATCCTGTGAAAACCTAGCTCCCCAGGGTATTCAAACAAGGAGCAACGGCTCTGGTCGAGGGTTCGCGCTTCAAGCGACCAGTTGGCCCCAGGGATACACAAAGTAAGCGCGTGGCGTCACCACGACTTGTCTCCGCGAGTTGGCCGGCAATATCCCTGAGGTCGCGCCGTGAACGGCTTGATTTTGTACGTAAGATGCGTTTTGTACGTAACAGTTTTGGCGCCCAACGTGGGGCTAAGTCAAGTGGTGAAAGTGATAGTGTTCAAATTGTAAAGTGAAAGAGTGAGAAATAGTGGGTCAGTGGTGTAGTGCGAGTGCAAGTGAAGTGTTAATTTGCGGGAGTGTGAAGTGAAGGGTGGAAAGAGTGATTGTGCGTGCTAAGTGTGAATTTGCGGGTGTTTGTGGTTTCAATTTTAAGTGAAAAGTGCGATATTTTTGGAATAGAAGTGCGAACGAGTCTGAATTTAGAGTGTTTGAGGAGATAGTGCGATAGAGGGTGACTGTGGATAGTGAGTTGTATGTTGAGTGGTGGGTAAGGTAGTGAGTGAAATTGCGTGAGTTGGTGACTGAATTAAGTGATTCTGTTTGTGGGTTGTGTGGATGACTTAGAGTGCTTGCTTAAGGTTATGTGAGTAGATTGATTGTTTGTTTTGTGTGGAAAATTGTGTGAGTGGATGCAATTAGTTTAAGATTGTGTAAACAAAATTCTATAAATAAAACAAAACTTTTGAAGCAAATAATTGTTTGGAATATTAGAATAAGTGCTAGAATTAGATTTATTTTCCAGCACACACCAGAAGGATGGCGAAAACGATAAAAATCCTGGTGGATAGGCTCGCGAAGGATGAGCTGGTGTATGAGCTGGCAATCCGGGAGGAGCCAGAAGGAACGGTCGACGACATGAGGCGCCGTCTAAGGAAGGCTTTGAAGTCAGAACAAGATGCCGATGAGAGCTTCGTGGATTTACAGGCCTACCCATTCACTCCAGCAGAGGATATTGAAGCGGTTTTGAATAAATTACAGGAAATCCTGATCCTGACTAGGAATTTCAAAGGGAACAAGGAATGCTCCGACTTCCTAAAAATTAGGAACGAAATCGGGTATACGTTGCGCCGTTGGGAGTACGTACCTACTGCGGATCCTGACCTTGCAGGACAGGCAAAGAAAATAAAGAGGGGGTTGTTGATGGCGTTAGGGGACCTGATAGACAAGGCTGAACGTGAGGGCGGCGAAGGGAAAGAGTGTACAACACTAGCTCAGGGGTCAGCAGAACCAGTGGAAAGGGAGCGCAAGCAACCACCATTAACCAGCGTGGCCGGACCGTCCAGGAAGATGGAGCAGGAGGAACCCGAAAGGAGGAATTTGTCGGCTATCACCGAGGAACTGGAACCTCGAACCCCGGAACTGCGGCATGGACCCGTATATTCTACCCCGCGGGTGGAACAGGATCTGAGGAAGCCACCAGACATAGCCAAATGGGGTATTCGGTTCTCCAGTGACTCTCCAGGGTCAGTAAACGCCTTTTTGGAGAGGGTAGAGGAGATCCGAGTGGCCAAAGGAGTATCTCAGGACCAACTTTTCCGAATGGCAGCGGAACTCTTCGAGGGCAAAGCCTTGGTGTGGTTTAGGTCAGCCAAGGATCGGGTTGCAAACTGGGAGGAGCTATGTCGAGAACTCAAGGAGGAGTTTCTACCACCAAACTATGAAGACCAGTTGTTGGAGGAAATTCGTCATCGCACCCAAGGTAGACACGAATCAATCGGTGTGTACGTGGCTGTCATGGATGGGTTGTTTAGACGGTTGAACGAGCCATATACGGAGATAGAGAAAATGAAGATTTTACGTAAAAACATAAGTCCCTTTTACCAGACACGATTATCCCTGAGGAAAATTGCCACGTTCTCCGAGTTGATTACCCTGGGACGAGAGCTGGAGGAAACTCGGGCGACGGTAGAAGCCTTCGTGCCTCCTCCGGATGGACGGACGACTAGACTGCTAGAACCAGACTTGGCCTACGTGGAGGCTTATCCTCTGGATGCGGTGGCTCCTGCCAGCAATATAAAGCGTGGCGCTTGTTGAACATGTGGTGGGACAGGCCATTTTGCGCGAGAGTGCCAAGAGCCTCGAAGATGTTTTGGCTGCGGAAGAAGGGGGGTAGTTAAGACAAGGTGTCCGAACTGTTCACCAAGTGCGGCAACTACTCGGCAGCCAGTAAGCCAACTTCTTGCCACGTCATCGGGAAACGGTCGCGGTGCCCAGTAGGCGGCGTACTGGGTACCACCTCTACCAGTAAAAGAAAGGGTGCAAGCGGAAGGATATCCTATGTATTCACTCAGGAGTCAGGAGATGTGCGCCCCCATCTCTCCGTGGATATTATGGGGAATAGGTTTACCGGCTTGGTGGACTCGGGTGCCTCCACTACTATTGCAGGTAAGGAAGGATGGCTCCGTTTACAAGAGATAGGGGTAGAACTGGGGTCAACGGCACAAGAGGCAGTTCGCTTAGCAGATGAGGGGCAGTGTAAGGTGTTGGGAAAAGTTTTAGTCCCGATTAAATTGCAGAGGAGGACAAGGTGGCTAGAGATGTTGGTGGTCCCTTCGCTACCCCATGGTCTGATTTTGGGGGTAGACTTTTTGAGGGAATTCGGAATTACCCTTAATCTCCGGCATGAGCGATGGGATTTCGTTAGTGAAGTCACCCCAACAGCAGGCCACGTGCATAGCAGGTCCATCCTCCCTCACCCAGACGAATTGCGTTTGGAGGAGATGGTGAATGGCGAGTTCTCGCGTATGGGAGAAGGGCTGGGGTGTACCTCCTTGGTGGAGCACGTCATTAAGACGGATGCAATGCCCATCAAGCAGAGATACTATCCGGTCTCACCAGCCCTCCAAAAGCACATCAACGCGGAATTGGAGGAAATTTTGAGTCTGGGGGTGGTCGAGCCTTCTTCCAGCGCGTGGTCCTCGCCTATTCTAATGGTAAAGAAGAAGGATGGAAGTTACCGATTTTGTGTGGATTTCCGAAAAGTTAATAAAGTGACCGAAAAAGACGCCTACCCCCTTCCCTATATATCAGCCACCCTGGACAAACTGCGGGATGCCAAGTACTTGTCTACGCTAGACATTAAATCAGCGTACTGGCAGGTGCCAGTGCAGAAGGAGTCTCGACAGTTCACCGCTTTCACCATACCCGGGAGGGGATTATTCCAGTTCTGTAGAATGCCTTTTGGACTGTCAAATGCACCGGCTACCTGGCAGCGCTTGATCGACCGTGTCTTAGGCCCGGAGTTAGAGCCCTATGTCTTCACATACCTCGACGACATAATCATCGTGACGCAGACCTTCGAGAAACACTTGGAGATTTTGAAGGAAGTGTTCAGGCGTCTGAGGGACGCCGGGCTGAAACTCTCGCGGGACAAGTGCTATTTCTGTCGGTCGCAATTGCGCTACCTAGGGTATGTAGTCGATGGGAACGGATTGAGCGCAGGCCTTGAAAAGGTAGAAAGTGTTATGAATATCCTCAGGCCACAAAGCGTGAAGTAGATTCGGCAGTTCCTGGGTATGGTATCGTGGTACCGTCAGTTTATCCCAGACCATGCCTCTCTGGTAGCGCCTTTAACAGGGCTCCTGCGTAAGGATAAAAAAATGCAATGGTCTCCGGAGTGCGAATTAGCGTTCAACAGGTGTAAGTTGAAATTAGCGTCAGCCCAAATATTGTCTTGTCCCGACTTCAGTTTGTCTTTTAACGTACAGACAGATGCATCAGATGTCGGACTGGGGGCGGTATTGAGCCAGGCCTTCCCAGAGGGAGAGCGGGTAATCTGCTATTTAAGCCGGTCGTTGAGTAGGGCCGAAAGGAAATATTCCACGACGGAAAAAGAGTGCCTAGCCGTCCTTTGGGCAGTAGAAAAGCTTCGGCCCTATATCGAAGGAACGAAATTCAACGTGATCACGGATCACCATTCCCTGGTCTGGCTGCACAATCTAAAGGACCCCAGTTCGATTTTGATGTGATACATCGAAAAGGGAAAGAGCATTTGGTGCCGGACGCGCTCTCAAGATCAGTCCCGGAGGTAGGGACCATTGAAAGCGACAGTCCACCAGACGAAAAATGGATACAGGGGATGATGGACAAAGTACGAGGCAATCCAGACCAATTTGCAGACTGGCGTGTGGAGAGAGATGTCCTATGGAAAAGAATCCCCAACCGACATGCGGAACTCAGTGGGAATTTCTGGAAGCAGGTAGTGCCAAAGTCGGATAGAAGTAAAGTCCTCCAAGAGTGCCACGACGATCCCACTGCCGGCCACATGGGCGTAAGTCGTACCTACGACCGAATTGCTCAGAGATTTTTTTGGCCCAAGATGCGTTCTGATGTTCATCGGTATGTCTCAAGATGTAAGGTGTGTCAGTCTACTAAGGTGGAGCGACAGCGACCCTTTGGAACAATGGCCACGCGAGCTGGTCAAGCAAGGGAGCCCTGGGAAACTATTTGCATCGATCTGGTGGGACCTTTGCCTTGGTCAACGCAGGGGCATACTCATATCCTGACCGTTGTGGATTATTTATCCAAATTCTCTTTGATTTTTCCATTACGGCAGGCCACGGCGACACAAGTGTCGAAGATTCTAGAAGATAGAGTATTTTTGCTGTTTGGAGTGCCTGCAACAGTGGTATGTGACAACGGCGTGCAGTTCAAGTCAAAGGAGCTGCAAGCGCTGCTGTCAGTCTATGGTACGGATGTGCAATATACCGCGTTCTATCACCCTCAGGCTAATCCAGCGGAAAGGATCAATCAAAACATTAAGCGGATGCTGCGGGCCTATGTGGGAGAAAACCATCGCAAGTGGGACCGAGACTTAGGGCGAATCGGATGTGCGTTACGTACATACACACATGAAGTTATGGGGAGCACGCCTTATTTCGTCAACTTCGGTCGAGAGATGGTAGTCTCCCGGAAGAGGCCAGTTCAGCCAACGGAAGAGAATACTTTGAGGGATCCCTTGAAAAGGGCCGAGAAGCTAAGGATGGTCCGGGATGAGGTACTGAAACACCTCAAGGAAGATGCAGGCAAGAGTACGCAGCGATACAATTTAAGGAATAGACCTCCACCATTTAAAATCGGTGACTTGGTATGGAGGCGGAACTATGCCCTGTCAGATGCGGCTCAATTCTATTCGGCAAAGCTGGCACCCGAATATCTGGGGCCATATCGAATCGCAAACCGCGAGTCCGCAATGCAGTCGTCTGGCACGCGAAGGATTTAAAACGCTACGTTGAGTAGCAATACCATCGAAAAACAAACAACAAACCAAGGGAAACAAGAACGTGAGTAATAAAATAAAGAAAGCTAAATGGACGGCACAACATTAAAAATTTTTGAAAAGTAAAAGAAAATGTTACCATAAGCCGGTCCAGGTGACGGTTGTAGCTTGGCGGGGCGTCGTTGTTTTTTTCTCCTTCTTGCGTTGTTAGTCGTTTTTTTTTGTTTTTTTTTTCCTTCCCACTTCGTTTAAGTTTTACTTTCTTTGTTTCATTTATTTTTCCGCATTGGTCTGCTTAACTCCGGCCCACCTAAAATAGTTTAGCTTAAATTAGATAAGGATTTTCCTTTAATTAGGAACGTTAGTAATGGGATGGTAGTTTAACCCACTTTTCCTCCAGGAATACGCTGGGACAGGCAACGATAATAGGGATAGACGACTCAAACAAGATAGATACGATACAAGGATACATCGATAAAATTTATTTAGATCTACCTACGTATCCTGGCTGCTATCAGCTTGATAACCTTTACGTTTTTTTTTTCCCTTTTCCTCGTAGCTGGCGCATAGCGACTGGTGGATTCCGCTTTATTTTTCCCTCCCCCCTCCTTTATTTTCCCCTTTGTTTTCTTTTGTAATTTCCTCCTCCACTTTAGTTTTTTCTTTTTTTTCATTTGATGAGCAGTATTACAACAGGCTAAAAGAAAAAGTAGCAAAAATGTTTAGGATAGGTTCGTTTAGATAGGTGTAAGGTTGCGGTTAGTCTACAGAATCAGTTTTTAATGTAGTATTAGAGGGAAAATTATATCAATACGAATAAGGTCAAGTTAGATTTATTTAGGACTAGGCTAGGAAATGAATTTTGAAAGCTCATTTAAAAAAAAAAAAAATTTGGATTCCTATAAATAGGACAAACAAAAAAAAAAAAAAATATTATAAAAATAATATTGAAACGAACACAAAGAGCCAGGAAAAGAAACTAAAAGAAATAATTCTTACACATTAAAATACTTGGTCGCGGATAGATGTTAGGTCACTATTAGTTAAATTTTACAATCATCTGTTGATTTCAGTTAGATTAGTTACTGAAATTATTAGGTAGAGTGAATAGGAATTTTAGAAAATTTCAGAGGTGCTGGGTAGGCTAGGAATTTTTTTTAAGAAGGGGATTGCTTTTCTTGGTTAGATACGTTTGTAGGTAGATATTCTTAGAGTAGCAGCTCGGTACTTAAGTTGGCAATGGTCGGCGGTTTAAAGCTGAGTCAGGTTGGAACGTTAAATATTAAATAGGCCAAACACGGATTTCGGAGAAATCCTCTTCAGGCGATGGGGGAAATGTCACCATGAGATAATCGGGGCCAAGTAACCACCATACACTTCCGCCCTCGCGAGATGTATTCGAACCATGACCGACAATCATTCAAGGGTGAACAGGCTCCAATCCGTTTTCAGGTCAGGAGAATAGAAAAATGTAACCTGGATCACATTTTATTTTATTGAATAGAAGGCATTATTTACATGTAGCAATAATTTAACTAACCACCAGGCACTATTAGATTAACTAGATACCAGGCATATTATTAGAGCGCATTACATCAACTACTACGAGGCTATGTCAACCGTCGCAGCAGCGTCAATGTTATACAATTTATGCGCTACATGATGACAATCCGCCACTTAATCGAACTAAAGCTAAAGCGAATTGCCACCGCAAGGACCAAAACAGGGCAGCTAAACTGCACGGCTCAACCAACCAAGCAATCGCTAACCGCCACCCACTCAATGGAGGACACATCGAAAAGGAGAAGACAGAAAAGGATGCACCAGTGGCAATAGGGAAGAACCGAACCGAAACGTCGTTGTGGGTAATTCAAAACCTGATTTTGATCGCCCCATTTCGCCCCATTACACGAATTATCACTTCCACAACATCTGCGCGGCGGCCGCGGAAACTCTTCAACCAACCTCAAACCTAATTATTTTAGGGGGAAAATGCCAAGTGGAGACCTACTAGGGAAGCCTAGGCCCAATTATCACACGAGTTTCCATAATATCCGCGCGGCGGCCGCGACAACACTCTGATCAACCACAAAACTAATAATTTTAGGGGGAAAGTAGCAAGCCACAACCTACCAGGATTGAGGAATCCACTTTACGCGACTCGAGCACTCATAATCGCGCAAAACCACCGAAAATAGCACCAGCGCGGCGACCATTGCAAAACATAAACAATTGCGATTGACGTTTCGGAACAACTCGGATAATCCATCCCATATGATTTCAGTGGGACGGCGTGAACATGGAACATGGGAAATGGAGCGAACCAACCCGAACCGGGACGATTCTCGGAAGAGCGGTGGAATGTGTGCAAAGTTCGTTAACCGGGGAGAAAAATCGGCGAAAGTGGTCCCGCCGTTATTTGGTGGAGGTGATATAAGGAGGAGATTTGGCGCGCTCGTTCTTTTTTTTTTCCTTTTGGTTTTTTTTGCTGTGGACGGAGGTGCGGAAGTGAATACTGGTGTCGAAGTTGTCATATAAAAGTTAATAAGGGTGATCATTGTTGGCGAGCGTTAAATTTGTGGCATAAAGCAACTATAACTCTCGGTGCGGATTGTGTCGGTTGGCGTAATTCTCCTCTAAGGAGCCGTTCGAGTACGAAGGACGCAGAAAGGGGCCCCCACCGGTTAGGGAAATTGTAGGTGAGCGAGTAAGAGTGCCTTTAAAATATAAATTAGTACATTCGATACAAATCAAATATATTTTATTTAATCTGTAAATGCTGTAATGTAAGTGATCCAGGAGGATGGGTTTTTTTGTTCTATTAGTGAGAAAAATAGATGAATTGTGCAACGGATTGGAGCCGCTGGTTTTTTCTTTCAATTATCGGAGTTCTTTCTTTCCTCGCTAATCGCGAAAGTGAAGGTTGTTGCCTAAAAGGAAGTGGCCACAAAGTGTATGGTGGCAGAACGTAGTGCAGGTGGCTCTGCAGGAAGTGTGGTTTTAGGCGAAGATCCCTTTTGTGTGACTTAGGCAAAGTTTTCTTTCAGCGGGTTTTAGGCAAAGACTTTGTTACGGTGATAGGAGGAAACTTTCGAGTGTGCCGCGACGGGGGCTATCGCAACGAATAGCACATCCTGTGAAAACCTAGCTCCCCAGGGTATTCAAACAAGGAGCAACGGCTCTGGTCGAGGATTCGCGCTTCAAGCGACCAGTTGGCCCCAGGGATACACAAAGTAAGCGCGTGGCGTCACCACGACTCGTCTCCGCGAGTTGGCCGGCAATATCCCTGAGGTCGCGCCGTGAACGGCTTGATTTTGTACGTAAGATGCGTTTTGTACGTAACAATATATATATATATATATGTATATATATTGTCGCGTGTTGTAACTGAATTTAAAAGAGATTGCGTTTTCACTTTCTCGGAACATTAAAATTATCGGCTGCGAACCATAACATGCGACAATAGATATATATATATATATATATATATATATATATATATATATATATATATATATATATATATATATATATATATATATATATATATATATGTATATATATATATATATATATATATATATATATATATATATATATATATACATATATATATATATATATATATATATATATTTATATCTATATATATATAGATATATATATCTATATATATTTATATCTATATATATATATATATATATATATATATATATATATATATATATATATATATATATATATATATATATCTATATATATATATATATATAGAATAATAAGTAACCGGATTGACCTCAAAATTTTTTATTGGCAAAATATGTACGATTTTTCTTTAGAAATCTTCAAAGTAGTCCCCATTGGAGTCGATAACATGCTGATACCGGATTTTCCAATCCCCGAACGCTCTCTGGAAGTCGGCAACCTCGATGTTGTCTAGAGCCTACGTCGTAGCACAATGAACGTTTTCCAGAGTCCCGAACCGCGTCCCCTGAAGGTGTCTCTTGATCTTGGGGAACAGAAAGACGTCCGCTGGTGCCATATCCGGGCTGTAAGGAGGCTGTGGCAACGTTGCCCTCGACTGTTTGGCCAACTGCTCGGTGACGAGCAGGCAGGTATGCGACGGAGCATTGTCGTGATGGAGGAACCACGAATCGGCAATCTCCGGACGGACTCGGCGAGCCCGGGCGGTTAGTCGACGGAGCACCTCTCTGTAGTACTGGCCGTTTACAGTTTGGCCGGGTGGCACGAACTCTTTTTGAACAATGCCTTTCACGTCAAAGAAAGCAATGAGCATCGACTTCACCTTCGATTTGCTCATGCGCGCTTTTTTCGGTCGTGGTGACGCCGAAAACCCACGTCTCGTCTCCTGTAATAACGTGGTTAAAAAACTCAGGTTCGGTTGCTCGATCGAACGCTCCATTTTCACTCCGACGACGTAATTGAACACGCACTCCGCTCTCGCTCGATGCTATCGCTTCAAGCGCTTGGAGACAACTGCTGCAGCCCGGTTCCCGTTACCTAGATCCCCACTACCACTACAGCACCAGATACCGGTTAGCGGACGCTTTGACGGCGCGGGGCAGGGCCCAGTCCGGTTACTTATTATAAAGATATATATATATATATATATATATATATATATATATATATATATATATATATATATATATATATATATATATATATATATATATATGGTCCGTGGAAATTCGAAACGCGAGAGAACAATATGGAAAAGTATTTATTGTCTACTGATCTTACAAAATTGCTACTGACTATATCAACACTCGCTAAGATAAACTGATTTAAATCTCTCTGTTGTTTAGATGTTGACTCTTCTATCGTTCGAGGTGAAGTGGTGAGCGTCTCGTCGACGCGATAACAAAATTCCCAACCAAGTGCTTGCATTCATATCATATTCGCTGAGCATGCACACGCGCAACTCGTCGACGCGATACAATCTCCAACAGAGCGTTCCCAATCACAGCATAACCGCTGACCATGCACACGCGCAACCAGCAGACATGCTGAGTGGAGCTCTGGTCATGTAAACTGATATCGCATGATTATCGCGGTGGCTGAAACATCAGGACAATGTTGCACCGCATACAAGGTTGCATGCCAGTGTGAAGCTTTGGGCAATGTTGCAATGCATGCGTTGTGTTGTCGCCACACTACTCCCCTCGCAGTGGCTTGGCCACGATACTTTATTCGAAGTGTACGGGTGGGCGGATCTTACGTCCACTGCGTGTGGTTGTTGTTGGTTCGCTAATGAGGGGCCTCGCCTTCGAAGTAGGTTCTGGCGTGAGGAATGCGGGCTTGAGCCTGTCGATCGAAATCGAGGCGGGGTGTCCATTAATGTTGATGCGGAAATACTTGTCGTTTCTGCTCAGTACCGGGTATGGGCCGTCGTATGGTGGTGCGAGCGATGATTTTACTTTGTCGTTGCGTACAAAGACGTGTGAGTTGCTGCCTAACGTTCGGTGTATGAAAGTTTGGGTGGTGGTATGGTGTGCCGTGTCTCGAGGTCGCAGTTTGGTCATGCGTGACCTGAGATCACGCAAGAAGTCCGTTTTGTTGGTTTTGGGCTGCGATGCGGTGAAGAACTCCCCCGGAAGCTGCATGCTGGTGCCGTAGACCATGTCTGCGGGTGTAGCGTTAATATCCTCCTTCAATGTGGCGCGCAGTCCTAGGAGCACAAGAGGAAGCACCTTTGTCCATTCGGCTGTATCGTAGCAGCGGATGGCGGCCTTGACTGTGCGATGCCATCTCTCAATGATTCCGTTGGCGGCAGGATGGTATGATGTCGTCCGCAGGTGGTTGATTCCCAGAATACGGGTCAGCTCGGCGAAGATTTGGCTCTCGAACTGGCGTCCCAGGTCGGTAGTTACTCTTGCCGGCACTCCGAAACGGCTTATCCATGCATTGATAAGCGCCTCGGCGACTGTTGTTGCGGTGATATCCTGGAGCGGAACGGCTTCTGGCCAACGTGTGAACCTGTCAATGATGGTCAGGCAATAACGGTAACCATCGTTCGGGGATAGTGGTCCGATGAGGTCGATGTTGATATGCTCGAACCTGGTGTCCAGCGGGGTGTATCGTTGGAGCGGTGACTTGACGTGACATCCGACCTTGTTGCGCTGGCAGGCCATGCAGCCTCGCACGAAGTCATTGATCTCCTTATTCATGGCCGGCCAGAGGAAGCGGTCGGTGATGAGTCGTCTAGTCGCTCGTATGCCTGGGTGTGCTAGGCCATGCATCGTCTGCATGATTGTTTGCCTAAGCTGCTGCGGTACGTAGGGTCGAACCTTGTTTTCGGTCACTTTGCAGTGCAGTGGCGTGTCGGAAGTAGCAAGCTCCTGCTTCTTTCACTCGAGTTTGTCTGTCTGGTCCTCCAACAAAGCCTGGAGCTCTGGATCGGTTTGTTGAGCTGAAGCGAGAGAAAGGATGTCGGTCTTTGAAATTGTACTCACCCGAGACAAGTAATCTGCGATGGAGTTATTCCGGCCCGGAATGTGGCGGATGTCAACCGTCAATTGGGAGATAAAATCCAGCTGACGTTGTTGCCTCGGTGATGCTTTCTCCGGTCGTTGCTGGAACGCAAACTGTAATGGCTTGTGGTCGGAGAAGACTGTAAAGACTCTGCCCTCCAACATGTACCGGAAGTGCTTGATGGCTTCGTGAATCGCTAGCAACTCTCGGTCGTAGGTGCTGTAGCGTCGCTGGGTGTCGTTCAGCTTGCGTGAGAAAAATCCCAGAGGATCTGTTCCAGTGCTCGTTGTCTGGTGCAGGACAG
Organism: Odontomyia ornata; assembly: GCA_963969285.1. NCBI lineage: Eukaryota > Metazoa > Arthropoda > Insecta > Diptera > Stratiomyidae > Odontomyia > Odontomyia ornata. The sequence continues at coordinate 219,824,290 of OZ017739.1, forward strand.
CTCCGAGCCCATCATCCGATGCGTCCACAGTTAGGGACCATGTAGCTGTTGGATCAGGATGCGCAAGTGACGGAACCTTGGTTAGTTCCGACTTGCACCTCTCGAATGCTGCCGATGCCTCGTCGGTCCACTGAAGCTCCGTTTTATCGCGCTTTTTGTTTCCCTCTATCAGCTGTTGGAGCGGGCGTTGGGTCTGAGCGGCATGCGGTAGGCACCTTCTATAGAAGTTAATCATTCCTAAGAATGACTTTAGCTGCAGTGCTGTCCTGGGCTTCGAAATCGCGGATATGCGTTGCATCTTCTCAGGCAAAGGTTTCAATCCGTCAGATGAAATCATGTGCCCCAAAAATCGAACCTCGTCCAGTCCAAATTGGCACTTCTCTTTGTTGATTGCAAGTCCGTATTAGCGTAGACGGCTCAGCACCTCCGACACATGCTGTTGGTGTATCTGCGGGTCCAGTGAAAACACCAATATGTCGTCTATGTAGACGAATACATAACTGAGTCCCCTTAGCACCTCGTGCATGAAGCGTTGGAAGGTCTGGCCCGCGTTGCATAGGCCAAAGGTCATGTAGATGAACTCAAACAATCCAAATGGCGTGATAATCGCCGTCTTCGGGACATCACTCGGCTCGACTGGAATCTGATGAAACGCCTTTTGTAGATCGATTACAGTAAAGACCTTCATCCCGTGTAAAGCAGCAGTGCAGTCTTGCAGGAATCCGATTGGATATCGATCCGGAACGGTGCATGCGTTGAGGGCCCGGTAGTCTCCGCATGGACGCCAGTCTCCGTTGGCTTTACGTACCATATGAAGAGGACTGCTCCATGCACTCTTGGATGGTCGACAGATTCCCAGTTGTATTATGTTGTCGAACTCGGCTTTCGAAGCAGCGAGTTTGTCGGGAGGAAGTCGGCGTGCCTTCGCGTTGACAGGAGGGCCTTTTGTCACAATGTGATGCGTCGTCGTGCACTTAACGTTGCGACGAGGTGCTGTTGATGTGATTTCGGGATACTCTGCCAGGATTGCAGCATATTCACTAGCGATTGTTGCGGATGTCGATGATTGTACCAGTGGCTGGTTCTTTGATGTGGCCTTCACCTCAGCTGCGGTCGCGATTTGTCGCTCGATGATTTTTCGTCCTCTGATGTTCACGTGTAGTCCATGATGCTCGAGCAGATCAGCTCCGATGATTGGGGAGCTGACATCCGCTATGATAAAAGTCCAAGTAACAGGCCTCGGAAGGCCGAGATTTAAAGTCAGCTTCCTCTTCCCGTAGGTGCGAATAACAGAACCGTTAGCAGTTAACAAGCGGGTGCCAGATTCTGGGTTACTTCGATCTCGGATGGTAGGTGGGATCACGGATACGTCTGCGCCGGTGTCGATCAAAAGCGCGCCAGTGCCATTGTTGTCGCGAATGTATAAAGATGTACTGATCGCGCGCCGGCCAGTTTTTGCGGAGAGGACGGTTTTAGTTTTTTTGCTGTTTGCCGAACTTGCATGGCGGTCGGCATTTCGTGGCGTCTGATCCATAATGGGTGTGGTACCAGCAAGCTTCGGTTGGAGGTTTGGGCGACTGTGGGCGTGATTGCGATGGTAATCGTGGTTTCCCTGAATTACCGGCACATGGGCACGTGCACTCGGTCCTTTGTGCTATGCTTTCTACTATGCCGCCGACGTGGTCCCTGTACAATATGTACACTAGGGACGCGATATTTACGAGAGCACGCACAATAGTGTCACCTCAAGACGGTCACTTTGCACCGCGAGCGCCGAATTTATCAGTAAGGTGTTCGTTACCTCACCCGTCACCTCTTTCACCGGCTTACTTCCCATTCACGCTGACCTGGGAAAACGAGCACTACACACGTGAGATTGGCAGTTATGTAACGCCGGGCGCTATGTTCCGCTCGCGGGAGGCAGGAACTGGCGATCCTGGTCCGTGGAAATTCGAAACGCGAGAGAACAATATGGAAAAGTATTTATTGTCTACTGATCTTACAAAATTGCTACTGACTATATCAACACTCGCTAAGATAAACTGATTTAAATCTCTCTGTTGTTTAGATGTTGACTCTTCTATCGTTCGAGGTGAAGTGGTGAGCGTCTCGTCGACGCGATAACAAAATTCCCAACCAAGTGCTTGCATTCATATCATATTCGCTGAGCATGCACACGCGCAACTCGTCGACGCGATACAATCTCCAACAGAGCGTTCCCAATCACAGCATAACCGCTGACCATGCACACGCGCAACCAGCAGACATGCTGAGTGGGGCTCTGGTCATGTAAACTGATATCGCATGATTATCGCGGTGGCTGAAACATCAGGACAATGTTGCACCGCATACAAGGTTGCATGCCAGTGTGAAGCTTTGGGCAATGTTGCAATGCATGCGTTGTGTTGTCGCCACATATATATATATATATATATATATATATATATATATATATATATATATATATATATATATATATATATATATATATATGTATATATACCGTCGCGTGTTGGAACTTAATTTAAAAGACATTGCGTTTTCACTTTCTCGGAACATTAAAATTATCGGCTGCGAACCATAACATGCGACAGTAGATATGTATATATATATATATATACATATATATATATATATATATATATATATATATATATATATATATATATGTGTATATATATATATATATATATATATGCATATATATATATATGTGTATATATATATACATATATATTGTCGCATGTTCTATATATATATATAAATATATAGATATATATATATATATATATATATATATATATATATATATATATACATATATATATATATATATATATATATATATATATATATATATATATATATATATATATATATTGTCGCGTGTTATGGTTCACGGCCAATAATTTTAACGTTACGAGGAAAGTGAAAACGCACTGTCTTTAAAATTAAGTTAAAAGAGTTTATTTACTTAAAATGCACAATCATTCATTTAACTATTTCACCAGTTCGACTTTCCACTTGTCTGAATTTTTAATTCCATAATTTCAACTGTTTATTCCTAAAATCACTTCACAATTAACCAATATCGCCTTTAATTCGCGCACCATACTTGTCGCAGTTTTACAATTGCGGTTGCCTATTTCTTCCCATCCATTCAGCTCGGGTTTATGCAGGGTCTCTAGTCATTCAATCCATTTCTCGTACTTTGGCGAACTACCTGCAATATTCGAGCAATTCTGAATGGCTGCAGTTACGTCACTTTCAGATATTGATCATGCTTGGTGGGTTCTTGTGCTTTCGAGTACATTTGTTTATTGATCATCATGTTCTGAATAGTTGCGAAAACAATTACGACAGTAGCTCGCAGAATTATTTGCACATGTAACTATATATATATATATGTATATATATATATATATATATATATATATATCTATATATATATATATATATATATATATATATATATATATATATATATATATATATATATATATATATATATATATATATATATATATAGGGTGTCCCAAGATATAAGAGAAGATTTTTTTTCTCGAAAATAAAATCGCATACCCTCAATTTTATTTCTAAATGGCCTTATTCGCTTAAATAATAAATATTATTGCGATTGGATCATGACAACCCATGCCGACTTGATACCAAACATATAATATAAATTTTTGTTCCGGGTTAGTGTAGAAGATTTCTGGAAGTTCGAGTTTGTTTAGTAAATAAAACACTTATATACTCAAAACATATTACTGTTTAATATTTAACAAAAAAAAAACATTATTTTACAAATTTCCTTTTTAAGGTTTGTTTTTTACAGTCTGGATGAATTTTCCGGTGTTCTTGTACGCAGCGTAATAAAAATTGCTTTTGTTCTTCTTCAACTGAAATTAAACCATGAAATTCTTGCATCATCTTGACCGCTCTTTCAGCTGTATCGTTTAATGCCCTTAGCACTGAAACCTTCTTCTTGGCATCTTGAAATGAAGCATTATTTGGCAATAAAGACCGTTCTTCGTTCAGAAAACTGTAATCAATTTGAAGCCGGGTGAACAACGCTTTACTTTTGACTGATACAAAGTCGTAGATGTTATTGTCTAAAATAAAAAATGAAAAGAATTTGTAATTTAAAAAAAAAATGGAATATAAAAGAAACAATACTATATTTACTAATGAAACTTACCATACAATGAACCACAGAGTTCTTCTTTGGATGGGATGTAGCGTTTATCATGGGTTGATGGACTCTCTTTGGTTAAATTTTCAACCATTCTTATTTTGATTTTTCTTGGTCCACATCGTCGTCATATAATGATAAGGCAGCTATTTCATCGGTTAAATACCATAGATGCTGGCTTAATTTCTGTAAAGCTGCTTTCGAGACGTTTGTAACGATTTTTTCGTAAGCCTTCATCGCCTTCAAAAAGCACAACCTGATAAGGTGCTTTTACAGCCAAAATACATTGGAGCCACGGCTTAACGTAGGATGTCACGATGAACAAGCAAACATCAAACAGTGCCACCTTATCTTTGTTCGTCATTTTCAGTTGAGCACTAAAAAGTGCTATTTTCAGTGCATAAATCGCCCTCACCGTCCACCTGGCTTGGTGCATGGCACCTGGAGGTTGGATTTTAAATTTTCGATCCTTATCTCCGCCTAAAAATATCACTGAGAGCTCAATTAGTTCTTGATAGTCATCTCGGACTATATCTTTGGTCAATTCAGATTGGTAAAATTTGGTCATGTTTTCTATTTCGGAAACAGTCAGATGCAAATTTAGCTTATCTTTATAGCACTGTATTTTATTCGGGTCGACACTCTTCCAGTTACCTCGAAAATTTTTGAAAAGCGCAATATCCGGGCTTGTTGTCACTTGACTGATTTTTACTTCGAATACGCTTTTTAATATTAACTCATACATATGATGGCGGCAGGCAAAAATTAGCAATTCTCTATCAAGTTTTTGTACAAGAAGTACACAAGCGCCATTAATGCGGCCTGTGTTTCACGCTGTAGTATCACAACAAAGAATTTGTACTTTATCTTCTAGATTCCAGTCTACAAGCGCTTTCCAAACCGCCTCTGCCTGTTCTCTTCCTGATGAGTTTTCTAATTTTGGCAGAGCAATCAATTGTTCTTTATTTCCATATGAAATAACTACCGGAAGACGCTTTTCTTTTGATTTTCGAGCATTTAAACCTCTGGCATCTCATTTTGAAAATCAATTTTTATGGATTCCGCGCGCTCTTTGCGTTTTTCAGTGCGAATTCTTTGTATTGAGGACTTACTTATCGTAAATTCATCAGTATTGTGTCCAAGTGCTTCAATAGTAGCTTCAAGAATATACACGGAATCTCTCATACTTAACTGGCATCTATCTAGCGCCGCTACTAATTTTGGAGTGATAAAATCTTTCCGCATAGATACTTTCATTTTTTTTGGGTTGCGCACTCTCGATCTGAGGTATTATGTCTTCGTCCGAATCAGATGAGTCTTTTTGTATAGGATCATATGATGATGTCGATGGAGTTGACTCTGCGAAATATTTAGATCGCCGTTTCTCTTCCCCAATAATTCTCAGGCACGCCCTTTCCTCTGTATCGGTCCCTTTTTTGTCTACTCCACCTAAATGATCTGGTCGACCTGGCTCCCGTTGTCGTTGTAAAAAAGACTTATCTTCATTTGTTTTTATTAAATGAAGCGCATTGGCGTGGGCAATATCAAACAAATTGTCTTAGTTCCTGACAAACTCTTGTCGACGCTGTTTAAATACGTCTTGGGTTTTTTGTGAATTTTTTTTTTACAAATCCCTCCAAACTTGATATAAATTCACAAGTTTCTTTACACAATTAGGAAAAGATTTCGTAGGCATACGCGCCTTTTCCCAATATATAATACACTCGCGAAGACTAAAATTTGCACTTTCATTTACAGTTAAATTCACTTGACAAATGTTGTAAAATAACACTGCTAAAACTTGTCTATTAGAAGGAAGTTTTGATCCCGTTATTTGATGTTTTGCGTCACCTATTAAAAATATATCCTTTTTGGAACTGCGTAATTTCACTGACATGTTGACCGAACAAAAACAATGTGTGAAAACAACTGGCGAAAAATCTACGATCACATGTCCTTGTCCTTTTATACTAATTCCTTACTTGTTAACAAACAATTTTAATTTGCATAATATTAGTAATACCATATTGCTCTCAATTCTACCCGTGTCCTTTTACAATAACTTACTTTCTAACAAATAGGTGCTAAATTTATGGCATGTAATGTATTCTAGAAAAAGGTCGTGAACAATAAAATACTTAGTCTCACTTTTATTGCTTAAGGTACTAATTTACATGTTCCTGTGTCGGCATCGCCATTTATTGCTTAAGCTACCAATTTACATGTTCCTACGTCGGCATTGCCCTTTGTCGATGCCAACACATTGGTTGCACATAGGAATGTTATGGTGTAACTGTTTAATGTAAAAGAAAGACAAATTATAACAAGCACATCGATCGTTCGAGCGCGTCGGCCGTAGTTGGCAAGTATTGACAAGTTCCGATGCAAGTCGGCACGGGATATCGTGATCCTACCTAAACCAAATTTGGTTTACAATTGTTTCAAGATCATTCAAACAAATTAAGAGGGTATGCGTTTAAAAAAAATAACTTTAATTTTTTTGGGACACCCTAATATATATATATATATATATATATATATATATATATATATATATATATATATATATATACATATATATATACATATTTATATAAATATATATATATATATATATATATATATATATATATATATATATATATATATATATGTATATACATATATATATATATATATATATATATATATATATATATATATATATATATATATATATGTACATATATATATATATATATATATATATATATATATATATATATATATATATATATATATTTATATATGCATAAATATTCGAGGGTGGTTCAAATGTGGTGGAGACAAACGCTGTAAATCGCTTTCATCGATACAACCACCTCCACTAAATGAGGAAATCATTGGTACATCGACGTCGTCATCTCCAAATAAAACATTTAATATCGAATTGACCTTAAGTGCCAACGAACTTCAAGTAAATTGGTTGACCTAGTTCGTTGGTACAATTAAAGCCAATGCGGTCAAAGGTTAGCATTCTTGCAATTGCAAAATTACCACAAGATTGCAATCATATTTCTTCGATTGCCAATCAATTGCAAAAGTGCTTACCAATAGCAGGAAGCATTATTTTAGAATTTAGAAGTCGTAGTGTAGTGATAAGGAGAAAGAAAGCACTAAGTCAATTAAGAATTATAACTCAAGCCGTGGTCGATAAATCAAATAATCAAACTTTCTAAAAAGTTTTTTTTTTTATATCAAGTAATTGTGTTATACGTAAGTCGCATGTATGTTTTGAAGGTCGTGGCTTGACTATGTGATAGCTGGGTTCCTTACAAACAGTGTGGCATAGTTTCAGTTGGGAGTGCATGTTTAACGCGCGTGCTACAACCATGAGTGAAACTCAAGTGCACAACGTATTGTCATTTGTTTTTTCATTATGGGAAGGCGTTAAAAATACGGAAATTTTTTTGCGTTTGCGTGGTCAGTTTGTAGAGCTACTGTGTTTAAAATGAGCCAAAGTATTCAAGGATGGTCAAGAATGAGCCGCACGATTGTCGCCTGCGAACGAGCATCACACTAGACAACATTTGCCGCGTAGAATAACTCATTTTGAAGGACTGTAGGACGAATGTTTGAGATATTACGGCTGAAATCGGCATCAGTATTGGTTGTGTAGAGTCTAGCATCCACGAACACCTTCAATATAATAAAATAGGGGCGCGATGGCTTCCTAAACCAGCACGAAGTGCGATTCTTCTGCAAGATAACGCACACCATCATACCGCGCGTCTCACGCTCGATAGAATATCGGAATCGGAGTGGGAGGTACTGGAACACCCTCTCTTCAGTTCGGATTTATCACCCTGTGACTACTATAAGTTTAGACCGCTGAAAAAAGCCCTCGGAGGTCAAAGATTCAACACCGACGACGAAGTAAAGGAGTTTGTGCGCACACGGCTGTCCGAGTTGCCCAAGGAATTCTTCGATACCGGCATAAAAAGGCTTCCGGAAAGGTTAGCAAAATACTTAACTTGTAAGGGGGAGTACCTAGAAAAACTGTGTTTTGTAAATCTTTTCGATAGTAAATAAACGTATCAGAGCATTTATCTCTGTATATATATATATATATATATATATATATATATATATATAGATATATATATATATATATATATATATATATATATATATATATATATATATATGTATATATACATACATATATATACAAATATATATAGGATATGTATAAATATATATATATATATATATATATATATATATATATATATATATATATATAAATATATATATATATATATATATATATATATATATATATATATATATATATATATATATATAATATATATATATATATATATATATATATATATATATATATATAAATATATATATATATATATATATACTCGTTTATATATATATATATATATATATATATATATATATATATATATATATATATCTTTATATATTATATATATATTCATATACATTTATGAATATATATTTATATACATACACATAAATATATATATATATATATATATATATATATATATATATATATATATATATATATATATATATATATATATATATATATATATATATATATATATATATATATTGTCGCGTGTTTTGGTTCGCGGCCAATAATTTTAATGTTCCAGGAAAGGGAAAACGCAACGTCTTTTAAATTAAATTAAAAGAGTTTATTTATTTACTGAAAAATGCACAATCACTGTTGTAACTATTTCACAATTTTAATTGGAATCCAACTTTCACTTGTCAATTAAATTTCTATCGCAACTGTCTACTAAAATCACTTCACACTCAAACAATCAATATCGCCTGTACATTGCGTATCGCAGTTGTAATGAATGATCCCCCATTTATTCAGCTCGCCTTTATATAGGGTCTCTAATCATTCAACTCAGTTCTCCTACATTGGTGAATTAGCGGGTACATTCGAGCAGCGTAATGAATGGGCAGTGAGTCATTTTCAGATGTTGATAGTGCTTGGTGGGTTCTCGTGGTTTCGAGTAAATTCATTTTTTGATGTTCTTAATGGTTGCGAAAACAATTGCGACAGTAGCTCGCAGAATTATTTTTACATGTAACACTGCCCCCACCTCAGTTCTTTTCGGCCCGAAAAGATGTGTCGCCAGTTGTAGTCAATTCTCCCTGGATGTAATATGGGGCAAGATGGTCCAGGTGTACGATTTTCATTTTGGCTCTTAGCTTACGATGTTCCTGTATTCGGTATACGACGTCGTTGATTCGCTTTGCAACTCGGTATGGTCCCTCCCAATTATGTTGCAAGTTTGGAGATCTACCCTTCCGTCGCTGTGGGTTATATAGCCATACCAAGTCATCTTCCTGGAAGCCAGTAGAATTTGCCTTTAGATCATACCTAGTCTTCATGCGGTCAGTAGCCGATTCGAGTAGTTTTCGCACTGTCCGGTGTATCTGGTTCAACCGTTGCCTTAGCTCACTTGCGTACTCCGAGATCGTTTGGGGTTGCTCAGGGGGTGTTCCAAACTTTTTATCAGCCGGCAGACGAAAAGTCTTTCCAAAAATGACTTTGGCTGGGGCTTGGCCCGTCGATGCATGTTCGGCAGCTCTGTGCGCCATCAAAAATAGTGGAAAATGTCGGTCCCAGTCCCTTTGGTTCTCGTCAACCACCTTGGCCAGGTGTTTGTTGAGCGTGCCGTTGAAACTTTCGACCATTCCATCGGATTGGGGATGCAGCGGTGTTGTCCTCGTTTTCCGTATTCCTGGCAGCTCGCACATTTCGCCAATAACTAGAGACTCAAAGTTTCGGCCTTGATCTGAATGTAGTTCGCAAGGCACGCCGTATCTACTGACCCAATTTGACACTAGCTGATCGGCTACCGTAGTTGCTTCCTGGTTGGGAATGGGGTAGACCTCGGGCCGCTAGCTGAAATAATCGGCTACAACCAGCATGTATCGATTTCCCCATTCGGATTCAGGGAAGGGTCCTGCGATGTCAACAGCAATCCTTTCAAACGGTACACCCGCGTTGTAGGTTTGCATTTGTCCTCTCAATCGTCGCTTTGGACCTTTGACGGAAGCGCAAATTGTGCATCTTCGGCACCAGTCCTCTACGTCTTCTCGAGCGCGGAGCTAGTCAAACGTTTCCCGCAATTTCGCTAAGGTCTTGTTAACGCCAAGGTGGCCTCCCGAGGATCCTTCGTGCATCTCCTTAACCAAATCGTGGATTCGGCTTTTGGGAAGTATAGTTTGCATCCTATAGGAGCTGCCATCCGCCGTTTCCCATTTCCGCTTGAGTATGCCACCCTCCACCTGAAGAGAGCTCCATTGTGCCCAATAGCTTTTCAGGTTTGCGCCATGCATTGAAACGTCCTTCCATTCAGGTCGCCCAGTTGTCTCCTTCCATACGAGCAATGGTCCGATGTCTTCATCGGCTAACTGGGCATTTCGGATCTCCTCCGGTGACCAACCTTCATCGAATTCGGTCGTTATCAATCGCAGATCAACAGGCAGTTCCTATATCTCAATCCGTCGGCAATGCTTGCAGTTAGCTGGACATGGACGGTGGGATAGGGCGTCAGCATTTCCATGAACTCCGCCCTTCCGATGAACAATTTCGTAGTCGTATGACTGCAATCTTTCGATCCATCTCGCAACTTGTCCCTCGGGGTTTTCGAAGTTGAGCAGCCACCTCAGTGATGCATGGTCCATTCGAAGAACAAATTCCTGGCCGTATAGGTACTTGTGGAACTGCTTGGTGGCCTCTTTTATAGCCTATAGCTCCTTCCTGGTTACGCACTAGTTCCTCACACTATTTTAAAGAACTCTACTGTAATAAGAGAGGACTCTTTCTTCGCCATCGATCTGCTGGGAGAGTACAGCTCCAATACCGCCGTCGCTCGCATCGGTGTCCACTACAAACATTTTTCCGGGTTTCGGATACGCCAGTACGGGTGATTCACACAGCTTTTCCTTCAAGGTCTCAAAGGCTGTCTGGCATTGTTCATTCCAGACATACGGACGATTTTTCTCTTTTAACTGATGGAGACACTTTCTGGCCATATAGGTACTTGTGGAACTGCTTGGTGGCCTCTATTATAGCCAATAGCTCCTTCCTGGTCACACAGTAGTTCCTCTCACTTTTTGAAAGAACTCGACTGTAATACGAGAGGACTCTTTCTTCGCCATTGATCTGCTGGGAGAGTACAGCTCCAATACCGCCGTTGCTTGCATCAGTGTCAACTACAAACATTTTTCCGGGTTTCGGATACGCCAGCACGGGTGATTCACACAGCTTTTCCTTCAGGGTCTCAAAGGCTGTCTGGCATTGTTCATTCCAGACATACGGACGATTTTTTTCGGTTGGCTGATGCAGACACTTAGCTATTTTGGCAAAGTCTTTGACGAATCTTCGATAGTAGGTTGCCAGACCCAGAAAACTTCGTAGTTGGCGCTTGTTGTTTGGTGCTGGCCAGCTTTTTACGGCTTCAATTTTCTCAGGGTCAGTTTTCATCCCTTCTGCTGATACGACGTGTCCCTTTTTTTTTACTTCTGCTGCAAAAAGGGTACACTTGTCGGGACTAAGTTTCAAATTCGCCAGTTGCAATCGGGAGAAAACCTCTTCTAAGTTCCGCACATGCTCTTCGAACGTTCTCCCGATAACAATGATGTCATCTAGATACACCAAGCAGGTTTTCCAGGTGAGGCCACGTAGCACGTACTCCATCAGGCGTTCGAAAGTGCTTGGAGCTTTGCAAAGCCCAAATCGCATCACCACAAATTGCCACAATCCAGTCCCAACTGAAAATGCGGTCTTCTCTCGGTCCTTCTTGTCGATTTCTACCTTCCTGTAGCCACTCTTGAAATCGAGTGTCGAAAACCATTTTGCGTCGGCTAAAGTGTCCATGATGTCATCGATGCGTGGGAGCGGGTAAATATCTTTCTTGGTGACGTCGTTAAGCTGCCTATAGTCGACACAAAAACGAGTGCTACCATCCTTTTTCTTTGCTAGAACTACAGGCACGGCCCATGGACTGACAGAAGGTTCGATAACGCCTTGTTTTTCCATGTCCGAGATCAGCGCGCTCACTTCTCCTTGTTTGGCTATAGGGAGATGTCTCGGTGCTTGTCGAATCGAACTGGCTCCCTGTGTATCTATGACGTGAGTTACCAGACTCGTTCGGCCTTGGTCATCTGGGCTTGTTGAGAAGATGTCACTGTACTTGGTGACCAGATCAGAGGCTCGTTTGAATAGCTGCACTGGCAATTTGACCTGCTTCAATATTGCAGACGTGGATTCCCGGGCTTTGTCTGTGTCTTGCCTCCTTTTGCAATGATAGTCGTGAGCAGCTTCCAAAGAGATGATGGTGAAAACAGGCTGGCAGCTGCCGATGACTTCTCCCGCTTTGATGCTCGTAGTTGAGTCTGCGGTGCTAAGGACTCTAACCGGCACGTATCCGTTCCTTATAGATCTTACAAGGCTTCGTCCTACAATAAAACTGCTTGATGTGGACGTCTTCGTTGGCTCTATCAGATAAGATCTTGGCCCATACAATGCTTTCGGAAGAATTCGGTACATCAGTGTCAGTACATACCACTACATTCATCTTGGGAATTTGGACGCTGGGATCCTCCGTCAGTACTTCGACATTCTGCCATTTCAATACACGTTTGCCCAAATCCAATGTGATTCCATGTGGTTGCAGAAAATCCATTCCAAGAATGCAGTTATCCATAATGTTCGCGACCAGAAAATCATGTCGGAACACAAGGTCTCCCAACTGTATCTGGAGGTTGACCTCTCCATGAACAGGTGCAGTTTCTCCCGTAGCTGTCCGTAGTGAGAAAATTCTGCCCTTGTGAAGTAGTTGCGGTCTTACTGGGTCTGGTCGAATAATCGATCGGGTTGCACCAGTGTCGATTGTTATGGTGCAGTGTTCTCCGTCAACTTGACCCGGAAGGCATAAGTCCGCTTCTCCACGATGTAGTCTTGATACGGTGATGGTGGTGCTGGGAACATCGATCCTCCTAGCCAACCTCTGCCTCACGAAGTTGGCTCTTACATGTTTCCCGACCCCTCTGTTTGAAGGGCTTCCATTCTGGGCTCCTGACCCGGTCTGGATCTCCTCCTAGCTGCACACCCTGGACAATAGTTCGGTCTTCTTCGCTTCTTGCAGTCTCTTTGCAGGTGCCCCTTCTCTCCGCAATTCCAGCATCTAGGCGCGCCATTTACATGCGGGTCTCGCTCAATTTCCACGCGCTCACACCTGCACTCGTCTGTCACTACCTCACGAACCCGGGCAGTGGTACGAGTCACATTTTTCGCTGCCTCAAAGTTCAGACTGTAAGCCAATGCGTCCTTAACCGTTTGCTTTTGAGCTAAACGCACAGCTTGTTGCGAGTTCGGGTCCTTTAGTGCGCTGATAAATGCTTCTGTCGCTGCATCATCTCGATGTTCTGGGTCGTAGGCTGGGTAAACCAAAAGTGCTAGTTGCTCAATGTCTTGCGCTAGCAGCTGTAGGGTTTCGCCAGACTTCTGCACCCGATGCCTTAGCTGTGACCGATAAATCTGCTATAGGTGATCGTCTCCATAACGTACGTCGAGCGCATTCATTATAGCAGCCGGGTTTGAGTGCAACTCGACGGGGATAGTCTGCAAAAGCTCGGCAGCTGGGCCTCTTACAGCAAAAATCAATGCAGTTGCTCGTACCTGCTCATTCCAGTAATTTATACGAGCGGCGCTTTAAACTGGGTTTTGTAAATAGTCCAGGCCGTTTGCTCGTCGAATATTGGTGCTTGTACATTTCTAGATGAGCTGTGCACTGCGGTTATGTGGAGCTGGTGAGGCGGTTACTACTGCCTTCGCTGCTTCCAAGGCCTTTCTCACTTTTTCCATCTCATGGTTGATTCTCTCATCGACCTGGCTGATCTCAAGGTTGATTCTCTCCTCGACCTGGTATACCTTTTCCTCGACGCATTTAATTTGGCTGTTGAGACTACTGAGCTCCGCTTTTACTCCAGATGACTGTTTTTCCAGCTTCTGTGTGATGTCTGCTTTGATTTCGAGCGCTTGTGGGTCTAGCTTCGCTGATTGTTCATTTAGCTTCACAGCTAAACTGGATGTCTGTTCATTTCGCTGTGCTGATTGTTCATTTAGCTTCACAGCTAAACTGGATGTCTGTTCAATTAGCTGCGCTGATTGTTCATCTAGCTTCGTAGTTACGTTGGACGACTGTTCATTGAGCTTCGCTGATTGTTCATCTAGCTTCGCAGTCAGATTGGATGACATCAGCATTAACATTTTTTCAGTATATAAATCAACTCTTTTAATTTAATTCAAAAGACATTGCGTTTTCACTTTCCCGGAACATTTAAATTATTGGCCGCGAACCAAAACACGCGACAGTGGTGTCGAGATGTGAGAAAGAAAATTTCGAAAAGTGAAAACATTTAAACATTTTTAAAGTGCACAGTTGTGAAATATAACGTGGAGACTGGTGGACAAATAACCAAAACAATAAAATGCCAGGAAAGTTTCATCTAAAAATTGATCAATTGACCATATCGGAGCTCAAGGAGGAGTTGGAACAGCGGAATCTGGCCACACAAGGTACAAAGTCCATACTCATTGTACGCTTGCGTGACGCGATCGAGTCGGATGGCGTGAATCTGGATTTGGGTGAGCTCTCAGATGCGGAAAAAGGCGCAAAAGGTGGAGAAGTAGAAACACCAAAATCAAAGGAGCCAGAAAATGCGCTAATGCAAATGTTAATGCTGATGTCATCCAATCTGACTGCGAAGCTAGATGAACAATCAGCGAAGCTCAATGAACAGTCGTCCAACGTAACTACGAAGCTAGATGAACAATCAGCGCAGCTAATTGAACAGACATCCAGTTTAGCTGTGAAGCTAAACGAACAATCAGCGCAGCGAAATGAACAGACATCCAGTTTAGCTGTGAAGCTAAATGAACAATCAGCGAAGCTAGACCAACAAGCGCTCGAAATCAAAGCAGACATCACACAGAAGCTGGAAAAACAGTCAACCGGAATAAAAGCGGAGCTCAGTAGTCTCAACAGCCAAATTAAATGCGTCGAGGAAAAGGTATACCAGGTCGAGGAGAGAATCAACCTTGAGATCAGCCAGGTCGATGAGAGAATCAACCATGAGATGGAAAAAGTGAGAAAGGACTTGGAAGCAACGAAGGCAGTAGTAACCGCCTCACCAGCTCCACATAACCGCAGTGCACAGCTCATCTAGAAATGTACAAGCACCAATATTCGACGAGCAAACGGCCTGGACTATTTACAAAACCCAGTTTAAAGCGCCGCTCGTATAAATTACTGGAATGAGCAGGAACGAGCAACTGCATTGATTTTTGCTCTAAGAGGCCCAGCTGCTGAGCTTTTGCAGACTATCCCCGTCGAGTTGCACTCAAACCCGGCTGCTATAATGAATGCGCTCGACATGCATTATGGAGACGATCATCTAAAGCAGATTTATCGGTCACAGCTAAGCCATCGGGTGCAGAAGTCTGGTGAAACCCTACAGCTGCTTGCCAAAGACATTGAGTGACTAGCACTTTTGGCTTACCCAGCCTACGACCCAGAACATCGAGATGATGCAGCGACAGAAGCATTTATCAGCGCACTAAAGGACCCGAACTCGCAACAAGCCGTGCGTTTAGCTCAAAAGCAAACGGTTAAGGACGCATTGGCTTACAGTCTGAACTTTGAGGCAGCAAAAAATGTGACTCGTACCACTGCCCGGGTTCGTGAGGTAGTGACAGACGAGTGCAGGTGTGAGCGCGTGGAAATTGAGCGAGACTCGCATGTAAATGGCGCGCCTAGATGCTGGAATTGCGGAGAGAAGGGGCACCTGCAAAGAGACTGCAAGAAGCGAAGAAGACCGAACTATTGTCCAGGGTGTGCAGCTAGGAGGAGATCCAGACCGGGTCAGGAGCCCAGAATGGAAGCCCTTCAAACAGAGGGGTCGGGAAATATGTAAGAGCCAACTTCGTGGGGCAGAGGTTGGCGAGAAGGATCGATGTCCCCAGCACCACCATCATCGTATCAAGACTACATCGTGGAGAAGCGGACTTATGCCTTCCGGGTCAAGTTGACGGAGAACACTGCACCATAACAATCGACACTGGTGCAACCCGATCGATTATCCGACCAGACCTAGTGAGACCGCAACTACTTCACAAGGGCAGAATTTTCTCACTACGGACAGCTACGGGAGAAACTGCACCTGTTCATGGAGAGGTCAGCCTCCAGATACAGTTCTGAGACCTTGTGTTCCGACATAATTTTCTGGTCGCAAACATTATGGATGACTGCATTCTCGGAATGGATTTTCTGCAACCACATGGAATCACATTGGATTTGGGCAAACGTGTATTGAAATGGCAGAATGTCGAAGTACTGACGGAGGATCCCAGTGTCCAAACTCCCAAGATGAATGTAGTGGTATGTACTGACACTGATGTACCGAATTCTTCCGAAAGCATTGTATGGGCCAAGATCTTATCTGATAGAGCCAACGAAGACGTCCGCATTAAGCAGTTTTATTGTAGGACGAAGCCTTGTAAGATCTATAAGGAACGGATACGTGCCGGTTAGAGTCCTTAACACCGCAGACTCAACTACGAGCATCAAAGCGGGAGAAGTCATCGGCAGCTGCCAGCCTGTTTCCACCATCACCTCTTTGGAAGCTACTCACGACCATCATTGGAAAAGGAGGCAAGACACAGACAAAGCCCGGGAATCCACGTCTGCAATATTGAAGCAGGTCAAATTGCCAGTGCAGCTATTCAAACGAGCCTCTGATCTGGTCACTAAGTACAGCGACATCTTCTCAACAAGCCCGGATGACCAAGGCCGAACGAGTCTGGTAACTATCGTCATAGATACACAGGGAGCCAGTCCGATTCGACAAGCACCGAGACGTCTCCCTATAGCCAAACAAGGAGAAGTGAGCGCGCTGATCCCGGACATGGAAAAATAAGGCGTTATCGAACCTTCTGTCAGTCTATGGGCCACGCCTGTAGTTCCAGTAAAGAAAAAGGATGGTAGCACTCGTTTTTGTGTCGACTATGGGCAGCTCAACGACGTCACCAAGGAAAATAATTACCCGCTCCCACGCATCGATGACATCATGGACACTTTAGCCGACGCAAAATGGTTTTCGACACTCGATCTCAAGAGTGGCTACAGGAAGGTAGAAATCGACAAGAAGGACCGAGACAAGACCGCATTTTCAGTTGGGACTGGATTGTGGCAATTTGTGGTGATGCCATTTGGGCTTTGCAAAGCTCCAGCCACTTTCGAACGCCTGATGGAGTACGTGCTACGTGGCCTCACCTGGAAAACCTGCTTGGTGTATCTAGATGACATCATTGTTATCGGGAGAACGTTCGAAGAGCATGTGCGGAACCTAGAAGAAGTTTTCTCCCGATTGCAACTGGCGAATTTGAAACTTAGTCCCGACAAGTGTACCCTTTTCGCAGCAGAAGTAAAATACCTGGGACACGTCGTATCAGCAGAAGGGGTGAAAACATACCATGAGAAAATTGAAGCCGTAAAAAGCTGGCCAGCACCAAACAACAAGCGCCAACTACGAAGTTTTCTGGGTCTGGCAACCTACTATCGAAGATTCGTCAAAGATTTTGACAAAATAGCTAAGTGTCTCCATCAGTTAACCGACATTGAAGGAGAAGCTACTGCGTGACCAGGAAGGAGCTATTGGCTATAAAAGAGGCCACCAAGCAGTTCCACAAGTACCTATACGGCCAGAAATTTGTTCTTCGAATGGACCATGCATCACTGAGGTGGCTGCCCCAACTTCGAAAACCCCGAGGGACAAGTTGCGAGATGGATCGGAAGATTGCAAACATACGACTACGAAATTTTTCATCGGAAGGGTGGAGTTCATGGAAATGCTGACGCCCTATCCCGCCGTCCATGTCCAGCTAACTGCAAGCATTGCCGACGGATTGAGGTAAAGGAACCGCCCGTTGATCTGCGATTTATTGGTCGCCGGAGGAGATTCGAAATGCCCAGTTAGCCGATGAAGACATCGGACCATTGCTCGTGTGGAAGGAGACGACTGGGCGACCGGAGTGGAAAGACGTTTCAATGCATGGCGCAACCCTGAAAAGCTATTGGGCACAATGGAACTCTCTTCAGGTGGAGGGTGGCATACTCAAGCGGAAATAGGAGACGGCGGATGGCAGCTCCTATAGGATGCAAACTATACTTCCCAAAAGCCGAATCCACGATTTGGTTAAGGAGATGCACGAAGGATCCTCGGGAGGCCACCTTGGCGTTAACAAGACCTTAGCGAAATTGCGGGAAACGTTTTACTGGCTCCACGCTCGAGAAGACGTAGAGGACTGGTGCCGCAGATGCACCATTTGCGCTTCCGTCAAAGGTCCAAAGCGACGATTGAGAGGACAAATGCAAACCTACAACGTGGGTGCACCGTTTGAAAGGATTGCTGTTGACATCGCAGGACCCTTCCGTGAATCCGAATGGGGAAATCGATACAGGCTGGTTGTAGCCGATTATTACAGCAAGTGGCCCGAGGTCTACCCCATTCCCAACCAGGAAGCAACTACGGTAGCCGAACAGCTAGTGTTAAATTGGGTCAGTAGATACGGCGTGCCTTGCGAACTACATTCAGATCAAGGCCAAAACTTTGAGTCACTAGTTTTCAGTGAAATGTGCGAGCTGCTGGGAATACGGAAAACGAGGACAACGCCGCTGCATCCCCAATCCGATGGAATGGTCGAACGTTTCAACGGCACGCTCAACAAACACCTGGCCAAGGTGGTTGACGAACATAACAAGGACTCACAAGCGTGGTACCCTGACAAATCTAGTACCTCGACCATCTGGGTTCGAGACAGCGCCCGCCTTCAGGTGCAGGGCCATGGACGCGGGGATGGTTTTGTGTGGGTGCGGTGTTCAGGGATAACATATTTCAGTGTTTATCTGACGCCTAACGAGGCAATGCGATCTTTTTGAACCAAACTCGATGCCCTGGAGGATGCTGTCTCGAACACAGAGGGCCACATGCTGGTCGGGGGAGACTTTAACGCTAGAGCCATTGAATGGGGTATGCCACAATCCGACCCAAGGGGAAAGCAAATCTTGGACATGGCGGCCAGACCAGCGCTTTTTGTCCTAAATACTGGTAACACCCCTACTTTCCGCCGCTAGGGTTGCGTAGGAACCATACCCGATGTAACACTCGCTTCGGAGTCCCTGGTACCTAGAGTACACAACTGGCGAGTACTAGAAGACTACTCGCCTAGTGATCACCAGTATATAGCGGTTGAGATTCACGACAGTGCCAGTCTGCGTGCATATGCCCAAACTTCAATCCTCGGATGGAGGACTGGGAGGATGGACGTTGAGAGGTTCGCTTACGCGCTTACGGCAGGCGCACCGTTGCTGGGAGCTCCGCCAGGGAGTGGAGGGCCTACAGCCAAGGACTTGGTGAACTCAACTATGAGTACCATCATAGCTGCTTGCGAGTCTTCCATGCCCCGTCGGAGACCCCGACACGGCAAGCCTCCGGTATACTGGTGGTCAAACGAGATCGCCGAACAAAGAAGCGAGTGTCACAAACTTCGGCGAGAGGCCCAGCGGGCGCGAACACGGGAGGAGGCAGACACTAGGCTAGCAGCATACAGGTCCGGCAGGAAATGCCTTCGCAGGCTTATTAACAAGAGCAAGGCCCGATGCTGGCAAGACCTCGTGGACGATGTAAATAGGGATCCGTGGGGCCTTGGCTACAAGCTGGTCATGGGGAAACTTGGTGCCCTACGGAAGCCTTGTATACATGACGTGGAAAAGATGGACGCGCGGGGACTCTTCCCCGCCCATCCCGTCCGTGTTGACACTGACCGTGGTGAAACAGCGGTCGAGTGCCCACTCTTCACACAGCTGGAACTGGAGGAGGCAGTTCTCTCATTGAAAGCGAGGAAGGCTCCAGGTCCAGATGGTGTTCCAGCTGAGGTTTTGCAGCTCGTCTATCACCATTGTCCTGACTTGCTGCTCAGCACATTCAACGCTTGCCTACGGGACAGGGTTTTCCCGGTACGATGGAAGGTGGCGAAGCTCGTGCTGGTCAGCAAGGGGAAGGGAAATCCCGAATCGCCGTCTGCATACCGCCCGTTATGCATGCTAGACACGGCTGGGAAAGCGCTAGAGAAACTCATCAAGGGAAGACTCACGGACGCGATTCGTGCTGCTGGGGACCTATCTCCTCGGCAGTACGACTTTAGAGCAGGACGTTCTACCATTGATGCGATTGCAGAGGTGGTGAACGCGGTCCAGAAGGCAGAGGCATATAGTCGCACCAAGCGACGGATCGTCCTGTTGGTGACACTCGACGTCAGGAATGCCTTCAACTCCGCTAGATGGGTGGATATTCTGGACACGCTGGAAAATTCTTTTCAAGTTCCAGAATATCTAATGCGGCTTTTGAGGAACTACCTAAAGGACCGAAGCCTGCTCTACGACACGACACAGGGCCAACGAAGGATGGAAATTACATCGGGTGTTGCCCAGGGATCTATCCTTGGTCCGGACCTGGGGAACGTGTCTTACGACGGGCTACTGAGACTTGAGATGCCAGATGAGTCGCGCTTGGTTGGCTATGCGGATGATGTTGCGGCTCTGGTCGCCGGGCGCACCATTGAACAAGCGCAACTTAGGCTAGGTATGCTAATGCGCCGAGTGAGGGACTGGATGACTGCTCGCGGGCTCAGTTTAGCACTGGAGAAAACTGAAGTGGTCATCTTGACAAAAAAGAGAATCCCTAGAGTAAGGATGATCAGTATTGGAGATATACAAATCGAATCGAAGCCAGCGGTGAAGTACCTGGGGCTACTGATCGACTCGAAGATGAGTTTCTCTGAGCAAATCAGGGCAACGGCTGAGAAGGCTGCTTCGGGAATATCGGCCCTGAGTCGGCTTATGGCCAACTTAGGGGGACCCAGTCCATCAAGAAGACGCCTCTTGATGAGTGCTGTAGGGTCAGTGCTACTGTACGGAGCAGAGGTATGGGGCGACGCTCTCAGCAAGGAGGTATACTGAAAACGATTGGCACAGGTACAGAGAAGGGGAGCACTGAGAAATGCATCTTCGTATCCAACAGTCTCCAACTCGGTGGTGAGAGTGATTGCAGCCGTGATACCTGCCGCCCTCCTTGCTAGAGAGCGCCGCGCTATTTACCTGCGCCGAAACGAGGATGCGAGGGAGATGGTTGTCCGCGAGGAGAGACAGCTCTCGCTCAACCATTGGCAGCAGTCTTGGGTCAATCGCACGAAGGGAAGGTGGACTACGCGCCTCATCCCGGATGTGAGACCGTGGCTAAATCGAAGGCATGGTGAGACTGACTTCTATTTGACCCAGCTTTTGAGCGGGCACGGGTATTTTCAGTCTTACCTGCGCAAGATCGGTAAGTCACGGTCTCCCGATTGTCGGTTTTGCCCAGGGAAGGAGGACAACGCCTGTCACACATTTTTTGCGTGTACCAAATGGGCCAGGCTGCGAAGGGAACTCTACAGGGAGACGGGAGAGCTCACCCCGGATAATATAGTTGCGGTGATGCTCGAATCGGTTGACAAATGGAACCAGGTGGCACATTATGCTCGGGCAGTCCTAAAAGATAAAAGGGACTCGCAGCAGCCGGAGGTGCTGGGGCGGGGGATCGCTCTTCTGGCATTTCCTTTTCCCCTCTGCCCTCCCGCTAGGAAAGGGACTCCCAAGCTTGAAGGCGCCCCACGGCGTCACAAAACGAGACCTGGCCCGAAGTAATGTGTCAAACGGTTCCAGGCTAGGTTCTCAGATTGACAGGGGAGGTGTTTAGTGGGTAGTCCCACACTGCCAGACTCGGCGGGCGTAAATGCCTTCACCTCCCTACCACAAAAAAAAATGGTGGTTGACGAGAGCCAAAGGGACTGGGACCGACATATTCCACTATTTTTGATGGCGTACAGAGCTGCCGAACATGCATCGACGGGTCAAGCCCCAGCCAAAGTCATTTTCGGAAATACTATTCGTCTGCCGGCTGATAAAAAGTTTGGAACACCCCCTGAGAAACCCCAAACGATCTCGGAGTACGCAAGTGAGCTAAGGCAACGGTTGAACCAGATACACCGGACAGTGCGAAAACACCTCGAATCAGCTACTGACCGCATGAAGACCAGGTATGATCTAAAGGCAAATTCTACTGGCTTCCAGCAAGATGACTTGGTATGGCTATATAACCCACAGCGACGGAAGGGTAGATCTCCAAAGTTGCAACATAATTGGGAGGGACCGTACCGAGTTGCAAAGCGAATCAACGACGTCGTATACCGAATACAGGAACAGCTAAGAGCCAAAATGAAAATCGTACACCTGGACCATCTTGCCCCATATTACATCCAGGGAGAATCGACTACAACTGGCGACACATCTTTTCGGGGCGAAAAGAGCTGAGGTGGGGGCAGTGTTACATGTAAAAATAATTCTGCGAGCTACTGCCACAATTGTTTTCGCAACCATTAAGAACATCAAAAAATGAATTTACTCGAAACCACGAGAACCCACCAAGCACTATCAACATCTTAAAATGAGTCACTGCCCATTCATTACGCTGCTCGAATGTTCCCGCTAATTCACCAATGTAGGAGAACTGAGTTGAATGATTAGATACCCTATATAAAGGCGAGCTGAATAAATGGGGGATCATTTATGTACAGGCGATATTGATTGTTTGAGTGTGAAGTGATTTTAGTAGACAGTTGCGATAGAAATTTAATTGACAAGTGAAAGTTGGATTCTAATTAAAATTGTGAAATAGTTACAATAGTGATTGTGCATTTTTCAGTAAATAAATAAACTCTTTTAATTTAATTTAAAAGGCATTACGTTTTCCCTTTCCCGGAACATTAAAATTATTGGCCGCGAACCAAAACACGCGACAATATATATATATATATATATATATATATATATATATATATATATATATATATATATATATATATATAGATATATATATCTAGATATATATATATATATATATATATATATACATAAATATATATATATATATATATATATATATATATATATATATATATATATATATATAAATTTATATATATATATATATATATATATATATAAATATATATATATATATATATATATATATATATATATATATATATATATATATAATTATCTGTTTAAAAATTTAACCTTTTTAAACTAGAATAAAATAAAACTTATTTTGTTTCACGTATCTCTTTATTCGGAAAATGAATATAAACTGACTTTAAATTATCCTGAAATCCTTCTTAAATACTTTTTGAGATACATAACATCTGGATTCTACATATGCGAACGTCTAGGAAAATCTAGCAAGCAACTATCATAAAACCGAAAGGTCATAAACGGATTATCGCAAAGGACAGTGATCGTAAATAGAAATCCGTCGGCAACACTCCTAAGAGGATTGTGTCATAAAAGGTTTTTCCTAAATGCTCGCATCTCTTAGTTTTCTATGAATCTTATATTTATTAGGATGCTAATGTAACTCCTCCATCCCCTGTTCCAGAATCGTCCTCGATTCTTTTAATTACATTCATTTGTAAGAGAACCGCAACAAATTTTAAAACATGAAAACGTAGTATAACCTTTGCATGAATTTTACATATTGAACTAAAATTTGTGTTACAATTCACAACTATAGACTTGAAATTATAATTAAAATAACAACCTTTTCCTGTGTGAATTAGCAGTAATACTGTACGTAATTTCTTTATAGTATGTTTTTGTACATATATTTTTTTTTATATAGGACGAAGAGTAATTACATGTTTTTAGTATCATTGAAAACAATTTGAATGGTACATAGTTTTTTTCAATATTTTTTTTGTCAATAACCCATGTGTCTGGCGTAAAAACTAGGAGTATGTGGCTGTGAAAGGGATGTTCTCTTCCTACGCTTAATTCGTCGCAATTACAGGAAGTCTATTGATCGCGTATATTAAAGTTATTGCTGTTACTGGGGATACTGGGATGTCTGTTTTTAACAAGGGAATGTTAGGAACGTTTAGCTTTACGAAAGCGCTGAGGAAGTATTTTTAGTTTGTGCTTATTTCTATTGAATTTTATATATCTGGGGTCTAATTTTTTTGGATTCGGATTCTTAATATACTGTTCATCGAGGGGTTTTCTCCGCGGTTTCTATTATGATATTCATTGTGTTTCATTTGATTAAGTACTAATTTTGCGTGGATCTCATGGTTTGGTGTCGGAGTTTGCTGGTGAAATACGCTTCCTGGGTTTTCTTTGTGTGCGGAGTGCACTGTTGCATTATAAATGCGAACACATTCTTGGACAGGATTTAGTTCAAGTAAATTCCTATCTTCTTCAACTTGCCGAATAAGAAATGTACGCAAATTTTCGTTGAGCGTCCTATGAGCTACTTCAACATCTGCATTGCCAGTATGTTGGTGAGGAGATGTAAAATGAATGGTTATACCACGATTTTTAAGCCAATCGATTGTTTTACGTGGATTGAAAGAGCTTTCGTTGTCTGTGATGATATGTCGAGGGAACCCTATCATATTAAATGTTTCTAACAAAGCATGGTTGATTGTATCCCACTGCCGATTCTTTATAGCACATAGAGCTAAGTATTTACTAAACTTGTCAATAATTGAAATATAAGGATGATTTTTATCTTTGAACCAGATGTCAAGGTGGTATGTATCTCGAACTTGGTTGGGACATTCGGGTTTCTTGAATAGGAGTTTGCCAGGATTGCGTTCATACTTCGACCGTTTGCAAATATCACAAGCGTTGATATACAAAGTGACTAGTTCCCTCAATTTCGGGAAGTAATACTTGTCTTTCAATTCTTCATATATTTTGTCTATACCTTGATGGTTTGATTTTATATGCGTTCTAGCAATTTGTTCTTTGATTGAAGTTTCAGTGCAATTATGAAGTACTTTAGGGGCTGACACAATGCACATTTTCGGGTTCGATAATTTATATTGACTATATTCTTTTTGAGCTAATAATAGAATTTCTTTATTGGGGAAATCGATGGCAGTAGTACCTTTTTGAAGACAGTGATTTTTAATAATATATTGAATTGTTTTAGGCGTTATTTCTTTAAATTGCAAATGAAGTATTTTTTTTCTTGGTATTTGATTATCTTTGTAGAATTTATGTTCCCATGTTTTAGAAAAATCTGCTGCTGAAGTGGTTTAAAGGTTTCTCAGCTATAAATATAAAATGGTGATTGTCTTCTTGAGACGAATGTTGTGTTGAAATAAGTGAGCCATTGTCTTCTACATTTTCAGTTTGCATTCCGGTTCCTTTTTGCATATGTAAGATTTGGATGCGAGACAAGGCATCTGCAACAATATTTTCTTTGCCCTTAATGTGTTGAAAATTGAAATCATATTCGCTTATTTTCAAGCGCCAACGTTGAAGCTTGCTATTTTCTTCTTTAATATTATCTAAATAGGTAAGTGGTTTATGATCTGTAACGAGCGTAAAACGCTTACCAAATAGGTATGGCCTAAAACGTTTTAGAGACCAAACGATTGCCAATAATTCTTTTTCAATCGTTGAATAATTTATCTCGTGTTTGTTCAACGTTCTTGATGCAAAGGCTATTGGCTTATGATCTTGTGATAACACTGCACCAAGAGCATGTTTTGAAGCATCAGTCGTTACAGTAAATGATTTATTTAGATCTGGATGGATGAGAATGGGTTCAGTTTGTATATACATTTTAAGTCTGTTAAACGAATCCACAAAAGATGGATCATTCAGGTCAATTTTTTTATTTTTTTGTAAATATATAGTCATCGGCTTGGCAATTTTTGCATGGTCTCTTATAAATTTACGATAAAATCCCGTAAATCCCAAAAATCTTTTGATTTCCGTCGGAGTTTTAGGAATCGGAAATTGTTTGATGACCTCTATTTTAGCGGGGTTCGGTTTGATTCCTTGTGGTGTCACTATGTGGCCAAGGAGTTCGGTATGACGTGACAAAAACTTTGTTTTGCTAAGCTGAATTTTTAAATTAGCGTCACGCAAGGTTTGAAATATTTTCCTTAAAGTAACTTCATGTTCTTGTAAAGATGAACTGAATACCAGTATATCATCCATGTACACAATGCATGTTTTCCCTATGTGTTCTTGTAAAATATTGTTCATTAATTTCTGGAACGTAGCCGGAGCGTTTTTTAAACCAAATGGCATACGCAAGAACTCATAGTGCCCTGAGTCAGCGCTGAAAGCAGTTTTATGCCGATCTGAAGGCTCCAATTCAATTTGGTGAAAGCCTTTTGTAAGGTCAACTGATGTAAAGTATTGACAATTTCCAAGTTTTCCAAGTAAGTCGTCAATCTGAGGAATTGGAAATTTATCCTCAACAGTAAGTTGGTTAAGTTTCCTAAAATCAATCACTAATCTATATTGACCACCCTTCTTGGGTACTATCCATATAGGGTTGTTATATGGTGATTGAGATGGTTGAATAATACCTTGAGCAAGATCTTCTTGAATTTGCTTTGAAAGAAAGTCCCGAATTGTATATGGCAGTCGATGATTCCGTTGATACACTGGTTTATCGGAAGTAAGGGACAAGGAATGCTTAATTTTATGAGTGAAAGTCAGTTTTTGATTTTCCTCATATTGAATGTCCTTAAATTCAGTCAAAATTCTTTTTATTACTGATTTCTCTTCTGCCGTATGTTCTACCTCAGGAGGTGATAATTTTGACTCCGTTGAATCATCATTAATATTTTTCAAAACCTCGGTAAAATAAATTTGCTCCTCCTCATTATTTGCAAGAGATATACGGACTTTGTCACAAAAAAGGGTTTGAGTTTTGTAATCAATAACTAGACCTACTGCATGGGCAATATCGTTCCCAATGATGGCCTGAAAATCTTTTCCTTCAAGAGAAATCAACTTCCATTCAACAGGGGTGTTAGAACCAAATTCTGCTGGAGGTAATGTTCTGAGACATTTGAAGCTATTGAAGCTATTGCTCATTGTTTTTTTTTTTTTTCAAGGGCATATTATATGTTCGTTTTTGATGTTCAGGGACGATTCTTTCGTCAATAATAGATATAGTACTTCCTGTATCTATAATACATTTGAGAAATTTCCCACCGATTGTGAGCTGTACTGTTGGAAGCTCTCTTCCGAGGCTGGGAGCCGAAAATCCTGTTGCAAAGATTGATTTTTCAAATGGAGAGTAGATTCTCTTGATACGGCAGTGTTCATGGATACATCAGAATTAAGTGTCAAGTCGTTCTGACGACTTGCACCATGATTCGGATTATTTCTAATATTTTGAGAAAGTGGTTTTAGATAATTTCGTGGGTTCTGATGGTTTTGGCTCGACTGGTAATTAGGCCAATGATTCGAGCTATTGACTTCATGAGAATACTTGATTAAATTTGGTTGATTCAAAGGTGAGTGTTGTTCAAAATATTCTGGCTGTTGGAGATTATTATTTTGAAAGGGATGAAATGAACTTGTGTTCGAGTTAGGCTTTTCAATTGAATAATTAGCTAAGTTTGATTTTACGAGGATACCGTACGCGGACTCCAGAGACGTGGGTTGTTGAGCGTATAAAATGGTTTGAATAAATCTAGGGCTATTTTGGATAAAAATTTCTGTGGCTAGTTGCATATTATAATTAATTGTTATGTTTTTATGTTCTTCTGACATATTTTCACAAAATCTTATTTTTTTATTTAGCTGAAATAATAACTTACGTATATATTCGTAGTATTTGGTTGAGCTCGTAAATCTCGCACTTCGTAGCTTCAAAATGATTTGTCCGGCCGTTTCATGACTGTCAAAATGTTGTATAAGTAACCGCTTCATTTCATCCCACGAAGACACCGCAAAAGTTTGTACGATTTGTGCTGCAGGTCCAGAAAGTTTATAGATTATGCTCTGGTACATAAAATCGCGATCAGATTCATCTGGGTAAGCGGCTATTCGTGGTGCAATTTTGTCCATCGCGGATATAAACTGGTACAGTTGTTCTGTGATACCATTAAATGAGGGAGCTTGGGCTATGAGTTGAGTGATGAACTTGAACTGGTCGAGTTTTGATGGGGCTGCTTCTGACACTTTTGTACTGGCAGCTCCAGCTGTCGGATTGGAAGGCAATTCTAAAACAGAGGGTAAAATCAACGGAGGTAGTTGAGTGAGGTGATTGCCTTGTTGAGCCATGGTGCACTCGTTTTCAGTTTGGAAACAATTCACTTGATTCGTAACACACAGCGTTTTGAAGTACTCAATAAAATTTTCACTCGCCAGAATTAATTCAGTTCACAAACTTACACTTTTTTTTGCGTTAACCGCACGACTGCGCCAATTATCTGTTTAAAATTTAACCTTTTTAAACTAAAATAAAATAAAACTAATTTTGTTTCACGTATCTCTTTATTCGGAAAATGAATATAAACTGACTTTAAATTATCCTGAAATCCTTCTTAAATACTTTTTGAGATGCATAACATCTGGATTCTACATATGCGAACGTCTAGGAAAATCTAGCAAGCAACTATCATAAAACCGAAAGGTCATAAACGGATTATCGCAAAGGACAGTGATCGTAAATAGAAATCCGTCGGCAACACTCCTAAAAGGATTGTGCGACGGTGGTCATAAAAGGTTTTTCCTAAATGCTCGCATCTCTTAGTTTTCTATGAATCTTATATTTATTAGGATGCCAATGTAACTATATATTTATGTGTATCTATATAAATATATATTCATAAATATATATGAATATATATATAGATATTTATATATATATATATATATATATATATATATATATATATATATATATACATATATATATATATATATATATATATATATATATATATATATATATATATATTTATATATATACATATCCTATATATATTTATATATATATATATATATATATATATATATATATATATATATATACATATCCTATATATATATTTGTATATATATGTATATATATATACACATATATATATATATATATATATATATATATATATATATATATATATATATATATATATATATATATATATATATATACATATACAAGGCGGTTCAAATATTATCGAGACAAATGCTCTGATACGTTTATTTACTATCGAAAAGATTTACAAAACACAGTTTTTCTAGGTACTCCCCCTTACAAGTTACGTATTTTGCTAACCTTTCCGGAAGCCTTTTTATGCCGGTATCGAAGAATTCCTTGGGCAACTCGGACAGCCGTGTGCGCACAAACTCCTTTACCTCGTCATCGGTGTTGAATCTTTGACCTCCGAGGGCTTTTTTCAGCGGTCTAAACTTATGGTAGTCACAGGGTGATAAATCCGAACTAAAGAGAGGGTGTTCTAGTACCTCCCACTCCGATTCCGATATTCTATCGAGCGTGAGACGCGCGGTATGATGGTGTGCGTTATCCTGCAGAAGAATCGCACTTCGTGCTGGTTTAGGAACCCATCGCGCCCCTATTTTATTATATTGAAGGTGTTCGTGGATGCTAGACTCTATACTCACAGTACTGATGCCGATTTAAGCTGAAATATCTCAAACATTCGTCCTACAGTCCTTCAAAATGAGTTGTTCTACGCGGCAAATGTTGTCTGGTGTGATGCTCGTTCGCGGGCGACAATCATGCCGCTCATTCTTGACCATCCTTGAATACTTTGGCTCATTTTAAACACAGTAGCTCTACTCTGGCACTCACTACCAAACTGACCACGCAAACGCAAAAACATTTCCGTATTTTTAACGCCTTCCCACACTGAAAAAACTAATGACAATACGTTGTGCACTTGAGTTTCACTCATGGTTGTAGCACACGCATTAAACATGCACCCCCAACTGAAACTATGCCACACTGTTTGTAAGGAACCCAGCTATCACATAGTCAAGCCACGACCTTCAAAACATACATGCGACTTACGTATAACACAATTACTTGATATAAAAAAAAAACTTTTTAGAAAGTTTGATTATTTGATTTATCGACCACGGCTTGAGTTATAATTCTTAATTGACTTAGTTCTTTCTTTCTCCTTATCACTACACTTCGACTTCTAAATTCTAAAATAATGCTTCCTGCTATTGGTAAGCACTTTTGCAATTGATTGGCAATCGAAGAAATATGATTGCAATCTTGTGGTAATTTTGCAATTGCAAGAATGCTAACCTTTGACGGCATTGGAACTTGAAGTTCGTTGGCACTTAAGGTCAATTCGATATGAAATGTTTTATTTGGAGATGACGACGTCGATGTACCAATGATTTCCTCATTTAGTGGAGGTGGTTGTCTCGATGACAGCGATTTACAGCGTTTGTCTCCACCATATTTTAACCACCCTCGAATATTTATGTATATATATATATATATATATATATATATATATATATATATATATATATATATATATATATATATATATATATATATAGATATAGATGTAAGCCAAATTTGGTTTAGGTAGGATCACGATATCCCGTGCCGACTTGCATCGGAACTTGTCAATACTTGCTAACTACGGCCGAC
This sequence comes from Odontomyia ornata, assembly GCA_963969285.1. Lineage (NCBI taxonomy): Eukaryota > Metazoa > Arthropoda > Insecta > Diptera > Stratiomyidae > Odontomyia > Odontomyia ornata. Next base: position 219,855,155 of record OZ017739.1, read on the forward strand.
GCGCTCGAACGATCAATGTGCTTGTTATAATTTGTCTTTCTTTTACATTAAACAGTTACACCATAACATGTCTATGTGCAACCAATGTGTTGGCATCGACAAAGGGCGATGCCGACGTAGGAACATGTAAATTGGTAGCTTAAGCAATAAATGGCGATGCCGACACAGGAACATGTAAATTAGTATCTTAAGCAATAAATGTAAGACTAAGTATTTTATTGTTCACGACCTTTTTCTAGAATACATTACATGCCATAAATTTAGCACCTATTTGTTAGAAATAAAGTTATTGTAAAAGGACACGAGTAGAATTGAGAGCAATATGGTATTACTAATATTATGCAAATTAAAATTGTTTGTTAGCAAGTAAGGAATTAGTATAAAAGGACAAGGACATGTGATCGTAGATTTTTCGCCAGTTGTTTTCACACATTGTTTTTGTTCGGTCAACATGTCAGTGAAATTACGCAGTTCCAAAAAGGATATATTTTTAATAGGTGACGCAAAACATCAAATAACGGGATCAAAACTTCCTTCTAATAGACAAGTTTTAGCAGTGTTATTTTACAACATTCGTCAAGTGAATTTAACTGTAAATGAAAGTGCAAATTTTAGTCTTCGCGAGTGTATTATATATTGGGAAGAGGCGCGTATGCCTACGAAATCTTTTCCTAATTGTGTAAAGAAACTTGTGAATTTATATCAAGTTTGGAGGGATTTGTAAAAAAAAAAATGCACAAAAAACCCAAGACGTATTTAAACAGCGTCGACAAGAGTTTGTCAGGAACTTAGACAATTTGTTTGATATTGCCCACGCCGATGCGCTTCTTTTAATAAAAACGAATGAAGATAAGTCTTTTTTACAACGACAACGGGAGCCAGGTCGACCAGATCATTTAGGTGGAGTAGACAAAAAAGGGACCGATACAGAGGAAAGGGCGTCCCTGAGAATTATTGAGGAAGAGAAACGGCGATCTAAATATTTTGCAGAGTCAACTCCATCGACATCATCATATGATCCTATACAAAAAGACTCATCTGATTCGGACGAAAACATAATACCTCAGATCGAGAGTGCGCAACCCAAAAAAAAATGAAAGTATCTATGCGGAAAGATTTATCACTCCAAAATTAGTAGCGGCGCTAGATAGATGCCAGTTAGGTATGAGTGATTCCGTGTATATTCTTGAAGCTACTATTGAAGCACTTGGACACAATACTGATGAATTTCCGATAAATAAGTCCTCAATACAAAGAATTCGCACCGAAAAACACAAAGAGCGCGCGGAATCCATAAAAATTGATTTCCAAAACAAGATGCCAGAGGTTGTGACAGTTCACTTTGATGGAAAATTATTGCCTGGTTTAAATGCTCGGAAATCAAAAGAAGAGCGTCTTCCGGTAGTTATTTCATATGGAAATAAAGAACAATTGATTGCTGTGCCAAAATTAGAAAACTTATCAGGAAGAGAACAGGCAGTGGCGGTTTGGAAAGCGCTTGTAGACTGGAATCTAGAAGATAAAGTACAAATTCTTTGTTCTGATGCTACAGCGTGAAATACAGGCCGCATTAATGGCGCTTGTGTACTTTTTGTACAAAAACTTGTTAGAGAATTGCTAATTTTTGCCTGCCGCCATCATATGTATGAGTTAATATTAAAAAGCGTATTCGAAGCAAAAATCAGTCAAGTGGCAACAAGCCCGGATATTGCGCTTTTCAAAAATTTTTGAGATAACTGGAAGAGTGTCGACCCGAATAAAATACAGTGCTATAAAGATAAGCTAGATTTGCATCTGACTGTTTCCGAAATAGAAAACATGACCAAATTTTACCAATCTGAATTGACCAAAGATATAGTCCGAGATGACTATCGAGAACTAATTGAGCTCTCAGTGATATTTTTAGGCGGAGATAAGGATCGAAAATTTAAAATCTGACCTCCAGGTGCCATGCACCAAGCCAGGTGGACGGCGAGGGCGATTTATGCACTGAAAATAGCATGCTTCACTAACACTAAACAAATTCCACTACACGGGAATACAGGGCTTCCTGTAGTACCTATATATGTATATATATATATATATATATATATATATATATATATATATATATATATATATATATATATATATATATATATATATATATATACAGAGGTGGCCAAAAGTGATCGGACAATACAAGAAACAACAAATAAAATACTTTTACGAGCATAAGCTTTGAAATGAAATAAAAATTTTTCCCTAATATAAAAGTTACTTGTATTCTCAATTAATTGCACAAAAAAATAAAACAGAAATAAAAAGATTTTCACAAGAAAATTAACAACTAATTCAAATTCACATTGCGTTAAGTGGACAAAAGTAATCGGACATTTTGAAAAGTGT
>OZ017739.1:219862542-219865042 GCA_963969285.1 Odontomyia ornata
AGCCAATTTTTGTTCTCCCACAAATCCGGACGTTTCTGGCGGATTGCTTCGCGCAAATTGCGCATAACTTGCAGGTAATATTCCTTATTGACCGTTCTTCCCTGTGGCAAGAACTCATGATGCACCACGCCCCTGCAATCGAAGAAAACCGTCAGCAAAACTTTCACATTCGACCGAACTTGGCGCGCTTTTTTCGGTCTTGGTTCATGCGGCAGCTTCCATTGAGATGATTGAGCTTTGGTTTCCACGTCATAACCATAAACCCACGATTCGTCACCAGTTATGACCCTCTGGAGCCAATTTGGTTCGTCGCGGACAGAGTTTAACATCTCATTAGCAATGTTCATGCATTGCTGTTTTTGGTCGCAATTGAGCAATTTTGGTACGAATTTCGCGGCGACCCGTCTCATGCCCAAATCGTTGATAAAAATCGAATGGCACGAGCCAATCGATATGTTTAGGTCCTCAGCAACTTCTCTAACGGTGATTCGACGATTGGCCAAAACCATTTTCTCCACTTCATTAATTTTTTCGTCTGTTGTTGAAGTGCTCGGGCGTCCGGCACGCTCTTCGTCGTTCACATCTTCTCGGCCTTCTAAAAACATTTTGTACCACCGATAAACGTTGCTTCGGTCCAAGGTAGCTTCTCCGTATGCCACAGTCAACATTCGGAATGCATCCGCACACTTAATTTCGTTTTTCACACAAAATTTGATACACGTTCTTTGATCCATTTTTTTGAATAAGTAAAAATCGAAGACGATTGAAAACACGTGCAAATAAAGCAGCTATCACCAATCAAGTGAACATTCAAAATGGCCGAGCTTGTCGGCATAAGTGACAGACATGAGTACCAACATAACGCCACAAAAAAATCGAAATTCGAAAATACGTAACCCGCGAAAATTCAAAATTCGTGATACTTTTTGAACACACCTCGTATATATGTATATATATATATATATATATATATATATATATATATATATATATATATATATATATATATATATATATATATATATATATATAAGTATATATGTATAGATATGTATCCATATAAAAACAAATAAATATTTCGACGCTCGTTAATTCCAACCTGCGATAATTCGAACTTCTCTAAAATTCAAAGTTATCACGAGTTCCACACAAAATCTCTTTATATTTCGAACTAAATCAATACATTTTGATGCACTTGGTAATTCGAAGGAAAAAATCATTGCTTCGTAACAAATTTGAACTCATCGGCGTCAAACACTCGACAATTTAAAGTTGCAGAGAGAAAGAAACAGAACGATTGTAAGTAAATTTTGAGACAAGTTCAAACATGTATCATCGTACGTGAGCCTTTGTTTTTGTTGTGATTAGATCGACACACACTTCCGCACGAATTGGTTTGCTTAGTCATGTTTCAGTTAGTGTTACTCATTCGTTGGTTAAATACAAATTAAAGTTTCTGTTAGTTATGAGTCTTTAAAAGTATAAATGCTTGACAATTGCTGAAAGAAGCTAATCGAAAACGTAGAGGGAGGTGAGAAAAAAAGTGATGTTGCAAAATAATTTAAGATTCCTCTGACTACTCTTTCAACCATAATAAAGCACAAGGAGAAAATTCATGCTGTTCAAACTGCTGGAATACGGAGAAGAACTACTATTAAAGGTGAATTTCCTCGTCTGGAAGAAAGCCTGGTTATTTGGCTAAGACAGTGTAGAGGAAATAAAGCTATTAGCGGATAACTGTTAAAGAAAAAGCAAAAGAGTTCGCGTCTATTCTAAGCATCAAAAACAAGTGAAGGGTGCCTTACGAACTTCAAAAAGAGAAATGGAGTTGTGTTTAAAAAAGTTTGTGGGGAAAGTGGAAGTGTTAATAATGCAGTTTGCTTAGACTGGCACGGTAAATTGAAGGCTTTGATTGAAAACTGTAGTGCCTGAGACATTTTTAATATTGATGAAACTGGCCTATTTTCAAATGTTTACCGGACAAGACGCTTACTTTTAAAGACGAAAAATGTCATGGGGGAAAACATAGTAATGAGAGGTTGACAGTTTTACTTACAATAAATAAGGACGGATCGGAAAAACGTAAACCCTTAGTGATAGGAAAAGCACTGAAACCGCGATGTTTCAAGAAGTGAAGTCGTTTCCTACTGATTACCGTGCTAACAAAAAAGCTTGGATGATGACAGAACTTTTTAACAATCGGCTTTTAACAGTTAATGGGGACATGACACGACCTTAAAAAAAGTTATTGAGCAGTTTGAACAGCACCAATGTGCTTTGAAGCAAACCAGTAGAACAGAAAATATTAATATTAATTGATTCACATTATAAACATGTGCATGAATGAGCCTCCAAACTTTTTTGATTGTAAAAGAATAGCAGTAAATAAATAATAATTAATGAACACTTAATAATTCGAAGTTTTGTTTATTTTCTCTCAAAACTTTCGAACCGTCTGTTATTTCAAATACTCGATAATTCGAAATATTTTAAGAGCTCT
>OZ017739.1:219867542-219910042 GCA_963969285.1 Odontomyia ornata
ATCCTTCATGCATTTCCTTAACCACATCGTGGATTCGGCTTTTGGGAAGTATAGTTTGCATCCTATAGGAGCTGCCATCCGCCGTCTCCTATTTCCGCTTGAGTACACCACCCTCCACCTGAAGGGAGTTCCATTGTGCCCAATAGCTTTTCAGGGTTGCGCCATGCGTTGAAACGTCCTTCCACTCAGGTCGCCCAGTCGTCTCCTTCCATACGAGCAATGGTCCGATGTCTTCATCGGCTAGCTGGGCATTTCGAATCTCCTCCGATGACCAACCTTCATCGAATTCGGCCGTTATCAGTCGCAGATCAACGGGCGGCTCCTTTTCCTCAATCCGTCGGCAATGCTTGCAGTTAGCTGGACATGGGCGACGAGATAGGGTGTCAGCATTTCCATGAACTCCGCCCTTTCGATGAACAATTTCGTAGTCGTACGACTGCAATCTTTCGATACATCTCGCAACTTGTCCCTCGGGGTTTTTGAAGTTAAGTAGCCATCTCAGCGATGCATGGTCCGTTCGAAGAACAAATTTCTGGCCATATAGGTACTTGTGGAACTGCTTGGTGGCCTCTATTATAGCCAAAAGCTCCTTCCTGGTCACACAGTAGTTCCTCTCACTTTTTGAAAGAACTCGACTGTAATACGAGAGGACTCTTTCTTCGCCATTGATCTGCTGGGAGAGTACAGCTCCAATACCGCCGTTGCTTGCATCAGTGTCAACTACAAACATTTTTCCGGGTTTCAGATACGCCAGCACGGGTGATTCACACAGCTTTTCCTTCAGGGTCTCAAAGGCTGTCTGGCATTGTTCATTCCAGACATACGGACGATTTTTCTCGGTTAGCTGATGGAGACACTTAGCTATTTTGGCAAAGTCTTTGACGAATCTTCGATAGTAGGTTGCCAGACCCAGGAAACTTCGTAGTTGGCGCTTGTTGTTTGGTGATGGCCAGCTTTTCACGGCTTCAATCTTCTCAGGGTCTGTTTTGACCCCTTCTGCTGATACGACATGTCCCAGGTATTTTACTTCAGCTGCGAAAAGAGTACACTTGTCGGGACTAAGTTTCAAATTTGCCAGTCGCAGTCTGGAGAAAACCTCTTCTAAGTTCCGCACATGCTCTTCGAACGTTCTCCCGATGACGATGATGTCATCTAGGTACACCAAGCAGGTTTTCCAGGTTAGACCACGTAGCACGTATTCCATCAAGCGTTCGAAAGTGGCTGGAGCATTGCAAAGCCCAAATGGCATCACCACAAACTGCCACAATCCGGTCCCAACTGAAAATGCGGTCTTCTCTCGGTCCTTCTTGTCGATTTCTACCTGCCAGTAGCCACTCTTGAGATCGAGTGTAGAAAACCATTTTGCGTCGGCTAAAGTGTCCATGATGTCATCGATGCGTGGGAGCGGGTAACTATCTTTCTTAGTGACGTCGTTGAGCTGCCTATAGTTGACTCAAAAACGAGTACTACCATCCTTTTTCTTTACTGGAACTACAGGCGCGGCCCATGGACTGACAGAAGGTTCAATAACGCCTTGTTTTTCCATGTCCGAGATCAGCGCGCTCACTTCTCCTTGTTTGGCTACAGGGACGCGTCTGGGTGCTCGTCGAATCGACTTGGCTCCCTGTGTATCTATGACGTGAGTTACCAGACTCGTTCGGCCTTGGTCATCCGGGCTTGCTGAGAAGATGTCACTGTACTTGGTGACCAGATCAGAGGCTCGTTTGAATAGCTGCACCGGCAATTTGACTTGCTTCAATATTGCAGACGTGGATACCCGGGCTTTGTCTGTGTCTTGCCTCCTTTTCCAATGATGGTTGTGAGAAGCTTCCAAAGAGGTGATGGTGGAAACAGGCTGGCAGCTGCCGATGACTTCTCCCGCTTTGATGCTCGTGGTTGAGTCTGCGGTGTTAAGGACTCTAACCGGCACATATCCGTTCCTTAAAGATCTTACAAGGCTTCGTCCTACAATCAAGCTGCGCAATGCGGATGTCTTCGTTGGCTCTATCAGATAAGATCGGTGGTCTCCAGAATTACCATCAAGCTTGGCCCATACAATGCTTTCGGAGGAATTCGGTACATCAGTGTCAGTACATACCACTACATTCATCTTGGGGATTTGGACGCTGGGATCCTCCATCAGTACTTCGACATTCTGCCATTTCAATACACGTTTGCCCAAGTCTAACGTGATTCCATGTGGTCGGAGAAAATCCATTCCGAGAATGCAGTCATCCATAATGTTCGCGACCAGAAAATTATGTCGGAACACAAGGTCTCCCAACTGTATCTGGAGGTTGACCTCTCCATGAACAGGTGCAGTTTCTCCCGTAGCTGTCCGTAGTGAGAAAATTCTGCCCTTGTGAAGTTGTTGCTGTCTAACTAGGTCTGGTCGGATAATCGATCGGGTAGCACCAGTGTCGATTGTTATGGTGCAGTGTTCTCCGTCAATTTGACCCGGAAGGCATAAGTCCGCTTCTCCACGATGTAGTCTTGACACGGTGATGGTGGTGCTGGGGACGTCGATCCTCCTAGCCAACCTCTGCCCCACGAAGTTGGCTCTTACATGTTTCCCGACCCCTCTGTTTGAAGGGCTTCCATTCTGGGCTCCTGACTCGGTCTGGATCTCCTCCTAGCTGCACACCCTGGACAATAGCTCGGTTTTCTTCGCTTCTTGCAGTCTCTTTGCAAGTGCCCCTTCTCTCCGCAATTCCAGCATCTAGGCGCACCATTTACATGCGGGTCTCGCTCGATTTCCACGCGTTCACACCTGCACTCGTCTGTCACTACCTCACGAACCCGGGCAGTGGTACGAGTCACATTTTTCGCTGCCTCAAAGTTCAGACTGTAAGCCAATGCGTCCTTAACCGTTTGCTTTTGAGCTAAACGCACGGCTTGTTGCAATTCCGGGTCCTTTAGTGCGCTGATGAATGCCTCTGTCGCTGCATCATCTCGATGTTCTGGGTCGTAGGCTGGGTAAGCCAGAAGTGCTAGTCGCTCAATGTCTTGGGCTAGCTGCTGTAGGGTTTCACCAGGCTTCTGCACCCGATGCCTTAGCTGTGACCGATAAATCTGCTTTAGATGATCATCTCCATAACGCATGTCGAGCGCATTCATTATTGCATTCGAGTTTGAGTGCAATTCAACGGGGATCGTCTGCAACAGCTCGGCAGCTGGGCCTCTTAGAGCAAGAATCAATGCAGTTGCTCGTTCCTGCTCATTCCAGTGATTTATGCGAGCGGCTGCTTCAAACTGGGTTTTGTAAATAGTCCAGACCGTTTGCCCATCGAATATTGGTGCTTGTACATTTCTAGATGAGCTTTGCGCTGCGGTTATAATTGGGGCTGGTGGGGCGGTTACTACTGCCTTTGCTGCTTCCAATTCCTTTTTCATGTTTTCCATCTCATTGTTGATTCTCTCCTCGACCTGGCTGACCTTTTCCTCGACCTGGTAAACATTTTCCTCGACCTGGTCAACCTTTTCCTCGACGCCTTTAATTTGCTTGTTGAGGCTACCGAGCTCCGCTTTTATTTCGGTTGACTGTTTCTCCAGCTTCTGTGTGATGTCTGCCTTGATGTCTGCTTTGATTTCGATTGCTTGTTGGTCCAGCTTCGCTGATTGTTCGTTTAGCTTCGTTGATTGTTCATTTAACTTCGCAGCTAAACTGGATGTCTGTTCATTTAGCTGCACTGATTGTTCATCTAGCTTCGCAGTCAGACTGGATGACTGTTCATTTAGCTTCGCTGATTGTTCATCTAGCTTCGCAGTCAGACTCGATGACATCAGCATTAACATTTGCATTAGCGCATTTTCTGGCTCCTTCGATTTTGGTGTTTCTACTCCTCCACCTTCTGCGCCTTTTTCCGCATCTGAGAACTCACCCGAATCCAGATTCACGCCTTCCGACTCGATCGCGTCGCGCAAGCGTGCAATCAGTGTGGCCTTTGTACCTTGCGTAGCCAGATTTCGCTGTTCCAACTCTTCCTTGAGCTCCGACATGGTCAATTCATTGATTCTTAGATGCAAGTTTCATGGCATTTTTATTGTATTAGCTTTTTGTTATTTTTTTCAACAGTTTTTACGTTAGATTTCACAACTGTGCAGTTTAAAAATGTTTAAATGTTTTCACTTTTCGAAATTTTCTATCTCACTTCTCGACACCACTGTCGCGTGTTATTGGTTCGCGGCCAATAATTTTAATGTTCCGGGAAAGTGAAAACGCAATGTCTTTTAATTTAAGTTAAAAGAGTTTATTTAATTGCACAATGATCAATCTACACTTTCACTAATTTTAATTTTCACTTAATTTTTAAATCTAACACTTGTCCATAAATTTCTTATCGCAATTGTCTTCTAAATCACTTCACTATTACAAAACACACTTTGCACTCAAACAATCAATTGTCTTTACTTCGCGTTCCACTATATCGCAGTTTTCTTATCGCGGTCGAATGAATGATGATCCCCCCATTCATTCAGCTCGCCTTTATATAGGGTCTCTACCTATTCACCCATTTCTCGTTTACTGGCGAATGTTCTAGCTGGTAGATTCGAGAAAATTAATGAATGGAGTGACGTCACTTGCAGATGTTGATCATGCTTGTTGGGTTCTCGTGGTTTCGAGTGAATTCGTGTTCTTCATTGTTGTGAAAACAATTGCGACAGTAGCTCGCAGAATTATTTGTACATGTAACAATATATATATATATATATATATATATATATATATATATATATATATATATATATATATATATATATATATATATATATATATACATATATATTGGGTAATCTAAAAAGTATTGAGCCGTTTTTGTCACTAGATTGTGGTCGCTGTCATATATCGGGCAATACTAATCAGATTGAGTCAAACTGACATGCGTTTGAAGGGTGCCATTACAGTCTACAGTTTTCATCTGGACAGTTTTGTATTTCGTCATTCGTGTCAAAAGTTGTATTTATTTAAAAATGAGTAGAATTTCTGGAAAAATTCATTATATTTTACAATATCACGACGATCAAGGTGAGAATGCATCGCAGGCTCGTGAAAAAATTTGTGGTGACTACGGTCAAGATACTTTATCAAAAGTCACAGCCAAGAGATGATGCACCCGCTTTCATTCTGGAAATTTTGATGTCAAAGATTCACTTCGCTCAGGTCGACCAATCACTGAAAACGTCGATGAAATCTTACGAAAAATTGAAGAAGGCCGACACATAAGTAGCCGTGACATTGCTAAGGTACTGAATATGCATCACCAAATAGTTTTGGAACATTTGCGGAAGGCTGAACACACAAAGAAGCTCGACGAATTAACACAAAAAAAATTGATCGACCGAATTTCCATCTGCGAAATGCTAATTAAACGCAACGAAATCGAGTCAGTTTTGAAGCAAATCATTACGGGCGATGAAAAATGGGTAAGATACGAGAATGTCTTTCGAAAAAGATCATGGTCAAAAAAAGGTGAATCATCACAAACGACTTCAAAGCCAGGATTGACACCAAATAAGGTTATGCTGAGTGTATGGTGGGATTAGAAGGGAAATGTCTATCGTGAGGTGCTAGAACCACTCAATTTGGGTCTGTACTCTCAGCAATTAACCAGATTGCAACAAGCAATTCAAACCAAATTGAAGTAGCAGGAGAGGCCTCCTGCCAGAAGGGTATTGTAAAACAATAAGTAAATCAAACAATATATTCTGCATATCAAAACTTGACTAATATACAGAGTCCATAAATGGAGTTCGAAGAATTATTATGGATATTTTATTTTTATATTCGCCTCCATTTTGTTTCAAGTGTTTTGACTAAGTCGCTTAATTAGTCATTATAACCCATCACTATTACAAACCATTTATAAAATTTTTATAAAAATTCCTACATATTTATAGTGTCTAGGTCCGTCGAAAACGTGTATCTCCCTGGTATATCACGTGTTAATGTTGCTGTCATTGTTAATATTCAATCGGCTATAACTTAGCGGTTTATTGTCCGATTATTATGAAATTTCCAGAACACATACCATTGCTTTTAGGAAACTTAAATGGTAGTTTTTGGGAAATTTAAGGGCTCCATTTTGATTTTATAGGCAAAAAAGTAAAATTTATAAAATGTTCTACTATTAACCAAGTTGATCGAATTTCGACTTCTGAGGTATTTGTTGCCCTTGTACTTCGATAGTCACACCTCTGTGCTTTTTTTCAGATTTTTTGGGTCGGGTACAAAATTTTTCTGCATTTCCCCTTCCTCTGCACCCGTCAAAGCAAAACTCGTCATTTTAAGACTGTTTTAAAAAGTTTTCATCAAGACCTTTCATTTAATACCCATATTGCCTACATGCGATGGAATTTTTTTTTTTCGGGGGCCACTCCCATATCTGGGGAGACCCCCCTTAAACACCTTATAAATTTTTTTTGTGATGAAACTCTGAAGAGGGCATCACTTTATATCTGTTTTCAAAATCTTGTTTTTTTAGCTTATGTAGTTTGCAAGAAAAAGCGGTATGAACCACGGACGGACAGACAGGACGCAATTTTAGTAGGGTATTGTAAAATGATTTTACAATACCCTTAAAACCAGCGAGAATTGATCAATAGATGTCTTCCATCATGACAATCCCAGACCACACACATCTTTGATGACCCGGCAAAAATGGACAGTGCTTGGTTAGGAAGTTTTGATGCATCCACCGTATAGTCCAGACCTTGCACCATCAGACTACGATTTGTTTCAGCCTCTTCAAAACTTCCTTAATGTAAAGAAGTTCACTTCAAAAAGGGACCGTGAATATCAATTGGCCAAGTTTTTTGCCGATCAACCACAGAAGCTTAACACAGATGGAATAATGGCTCCACCCAAAAAATGATAAAAGGTCATAGATAATAATGGACAATATGTACTTAAATGAACTCCATTTTAAATAAAAGAAATATTTAATCGAAAAATCACAAAAAAAGGCTCAATACTTAGTCTTACCGATACATATATATATATATATATATATATATATATATATATATATATATATATATATATATATATATATATATATATATGTATATATATATATATATATATATATATATATATATACATATATATATATACATAAATATATATACCTACATATAGTACCCGGAAATTGTAATTTAAATTCCCCTGGCAAATTATATTTCAAAATTATATATTTGGTTAAGTAAGTGGGACTGTCCTTAATTACGGTGCCAAATATGAGCGTGGTCGGTCAACCAGTTTGTTTACAGCAGCTGCTTCAGTCATTATACCTCAGTACCATCAATCAACCACCGTATTCACCAGGTTTGGCTCCGTGTGATTTTGATGTAATTAAATATTTTGCGTGTTATTTGCGATTTCCGGGTACTTTTGTCACAATGTAAAACAATACTCGCTGAAAGCGCCATCCCAAAAAGTGCTTATGAAAAGTATTTCGAGGACTGGAAAAACCATTGACGTAAGTATAGTGCATCTGATGGGGATTACTTTGAAGGCGACAAAATAAATATTCATGAATAATTCAATATTTTGCGTTTTCTTTGCAATTTCTGGGTACTTTGTGTCAAAATGACAACAGTGAATCTAGTATAAACAGCAGTTTAGTTTTTCTGCTAAGCACGCACCTCCAAACTACGAGCAGATAGCATAATATGGTGGTTGGTGGTTCGTTTATAAGGACTGGATGACTTATTTAGCGGCTATGCTTCAGTTCTGTCCTCAATACAGCCATGACTAGGCAAGAGGTACATCTGTCTGTCTTGCAACGGATCATCAAAAAGTTTTTAACTAAGGAAGGCATAAAACCGTTGAAAATTTTTACTCATTTAGAGGGGCAGTTTAGGGGCACTATATTGTGTCAAAACTGAGTGCATGCGTGGGCAAGGGAGTTTCAGGGTGGTTCAGAGTGCGTTGAAAACGGAAGTTATGATTGACGTCCATGTAAAAGTCTTACAGATGAAAACATTCCTTCCGTTCGAGAGCTTATTGAACATAATCAGCGGTTAATTGTTTCCGAAATTGGTTGTTTCAGTCAGCGAAACCCTCCTACCAAAACAAAAGACAACGTATGCCCTTTAGATAGGTCACTCTTTTCCGTGACAACGCTATGCTATGCTATTGTATAAAAAATAACTGTTTATATAAAAATATACATCATCAACATTTCTCTATGTAGTCTCCTACGTTGTCCACACACTTGGACCACCATTATGTATGTACTCGTATATATATATATATATATATATATATATATATATATATATATATATATATATATATATATATATATATATATATATATATATATATATATATTTATATATATATAAACACGGTGCAATTTTAGTTTTAAAAAAATATATTTTTTATCAATTCGGCACAATGTCTATCTTAAGACTAACTTACAATAGATTTAATTATTAGCATTACACCTTTCTTCACGTGGCTCTGCTGCGTGATCTATTGTCAGCGTCTAGACGAATTCCTAGATGTTGGTTTCGAGTATCGCGTTGAACCATGGGAAGAAGTTGTCGATGGTAGCAGGTGTCAGGTGGCATATGAGAACAATGTTGAATTCGTACGAGGGAATGGATTTGTGGAATTTGCAGCTTTTCAGGTTTCATGTTAACTTTCATGTTAACTCTTCCCCTCTTAGGTTGAACGTCCTCGTTCAACTTAGAAAAATGGGATGTTGTAGATGCTTCCTTGAAATTGATTTGGTCTGAGGATAATTGGATGCTGTTCATTGCGGACCTCGGGATTCGGTAAGTTTGGAGTTGAGCTTGGTGGTTGATCCTGATTCTCCTGGGTCTCGTTTGCGTTCGAGGCGTAGGTGTGAATGTTGAGGTGAGTTTGTGTTTTTTTCCTGCGTAGGCTCGTTAGCTTTACCACAATAAGGATAATCAGGATTGTTGATAGCGTTCCATAGTTGATTATATGATTGATGTTTCTCTCTGCATTCAAAAATCTGATTTGCTTGGTATTGTTTAGATGAAGTTCCTTCATGAGCTCGAGAGACAGGATTTCTTCAAATTCGTTCAGCTTGGGATCTGTTTGAAATAGGGGTGGTATGAGATGTACGCTGCTTTGCTCCTGTGCCACAAATTTTTGGTTTCTTATTTCGATTGAAGTATTTTCGAATTTTATGAGATAGGTTCCATTTAACGTATGAGGTGATCCATTAAAGACAACTTTCCCATTAAAATCGTATAGAAGTATTACGCCTGGCGAAAGTTCCTCCACAGGCAGGATATGATGGGCGTTTGTGCTATTGCAGATCGGAGTTTGGCCATGTAAAAAACGCGGTATGCAGGTGCTGTTGCTTAAATCTAATAAATTATTCCTTTTACATATTGTTCATTCGTTATAGGTTTTACATATTTTAATAATTGCAAAGTAAGTTTTTTCATGACTTATTATTTTGTTGAAGTTCAAATTAATTATTGTGTTATCCCATTTTGCAGGTTTAACTACAAATTCGTCAAATTTCACATTCGATACAACTGGAACGTTAATTATATAAAATATGTGCGTGAGATTTTTCGCTATTCTTGGGGTTGCAAATTCCAATACTTCTTCAATGTTGTTATATGGGATGTTTGCTTTGTCAAAAACATTAAGAATAGTTTCTATTTCAAATTTTGATAACATATTTGTATTAACTACTTCTATTTTGGCTAACTCGAAGGATCTTACGATATTCAATAAATCTTCTTTAATTATCTTAATCTTGTATTGTGTACTTAGAGCTAGTGTGTTTTCAAATACATCTTCTTTCTGTAGTATATTTAATATTTTGTTGGTAATATTTGTTATTTTATTTATACGTTCGTTATGCTCTTTGCTAATGAATATTTGTTTGTTATTGTTATCAATTGTTTCTTCAATTTTTCCTTTTAAGATTACAAAATCATCGTGGTCGGGATTGCCAGCTATCCATTTTATAGCTGATCCCAAAAAGTTCAAAGATCGCTTTTTTCTATTAATTTCAATACTGCCCAAGAGGTCATGGATTTGGGATAATTCATGTTTCAGGAGGGGCTGGAAAGGGTTTTCTCTAGGAATTTTTGAATCGACAAGAGACGTTGTTTAAGATATAAATTTTTTGTAATTTTCCAATTGAAAGATGTAGATCAGTTTGAAGTTTCCAATTTGAATTCTTGCTGTACCAGTCTTGATAAGGACGAGCTGTGAATTTGTATAATCCACCACTTGCACTTGAGCGCTGTAAACCGTAGTGAGCATCCTGAAATGAAATTTAATTTCTTATATCACTTTTATGTATTTTCCTTCCCGTTTGAGTTATAACAAATGTCGGTTTATCCTCCTCTACAATTTCCTTACGATATCTGGTTGTGAGCTTTGTTCCTAATCGTTTGTTGTTTTTAATATAAATCTCTTGCCCTACGTCGTAATCTTTTATCGGTTTCCTGTCTTTATTATGATAACTTAAATCTTTTGCTTGGGTTCTTTTGAGTTTTTCTATATTTTCTGTTCTAGATTTCTCTAGCTGTTCTGGGTCAGTGGAGACGATTCTACCATAAAAAAGTTCGATTGGTTTTCTACCGGTTGCACTATGAAAGGAACAATTGTACTCGTAAACAGATCGTTCAACTAATTCACCAAAGTTCCGGTGGATTCCGTCGCTTTTTAGGCATCTCATGAGTTCTGTAAGAGTGCGGTGGAACACCTCTATTTGGCCATTGACCTCGCTCTTATAAGCTGGTGTTTTGTAGACTTCTATGTTCAATTGGTCTTGCATCATGAACATAATGGAGGCGGAGTTCAAGGCTGGTTCTCTGTCTACTACCACACATTTGGGTACCTCGAAAAAGAAAAGTAGTTCTCGCAGTGGCCCTCTAACGTCTTCAATTGTTCTGGATTTCAATGCCCTGCATTGGGCAAATTTTGTAAATTTGTCAATGGCTGTGAGCAGGAGTTGTCCTTCGGTATGGTAAATATCGATGTGAAGTATATGACCTGGGAACTCGGGGATTGGCGTTGGTTTTAGCTCGGGATTGTTAGGGTGGCGATCATACTTATTTTCCTTACAAGTAGCGCATTGTTTCACAATAAGCTTGATCTTGGAACTCATTTTTGGGAAGTAGTAATCTTCGATTATTTGGAGTTTATTCTCTTTTGCATTTCTATGAGCCCTTTTGTGAACTTTGAGTATTATTTCGTTTTGATCTGTCTCATTTGGTACATTTTGAACTTCCTTCTGGGCGAATCGTATACGGTAGTTACTAAAATGAAGAGGGTAGATTTCTTGGATAATAGCCATAACACTTTCTGTTGTCTTTGTTCCGTTTAGGAGAGTCGGGTTTAGGTATCGTTTGAATATTCCTATCAGGATTTCTTTTGTGTACTGAGTTTCTGTGAAGATGTGTTTGGAATAATTGGGGAAGGGTTTTTGAATTTGATGGCTGGTGTGAGTGTCGATATTCAGGATGAGTTGATTACGGAAAGCGTTGATAGGCGCATCAACGGAGTAAATTAGATTATGAGAGGAACTATCATCGCTGTGGTTCGTTGGGGTCATAGTATTAATTTTCGTACTTTCAGGAATTCTAGAGAGGGGGTCGGCGACTACATTTTCCTTTCCAGGCTTGTACTTTAGTTCGTAATTGTATTCTTCCAATATCGCCTTCCACCTTTTCATTTTCGCATTTGTGTTTTTGTTACTTAATGCGTAAGTTAGTGGTTGGTGATCGGTGAAAATTTTTACCCTACGAGCGCCATAGAGGAAATTTCTCAGTGAATTCAAGGCCCAAATTATAGCGAGCATTTCTTTCTCGTTTGTTGCGTAGTTGACTTCCGTTTTATTAAGTGTCCTAGAAAGGAACATGATTGGCCTTTTTTCTTGAGATAAGACAGCTCCTATTGCAAGCTGCGACGCATCTGTTGTGAGTTCAAAATCTTTCTGGAAATTTGGGAATGAGAGCATTACATCTTGAGATGTTAATGATCTCTTAATCTTATTGAAAGCATCCAATGCATCAGCACCTAATTGGATTTTTATTTTACTAGACATGCTTTTGGGCGCGCGACCTTCTTCCCCTCTTAGAAGTGAGGTCAAGGAAGTAGCTAGCTTAGCGTAGTCCAAAACGAATCGGCGGTAGTAGCCGGCCATTCCAAGAAAGGATCGAAGTTCCTTGAGAGTTGTGGGTGGAGGATAGTTGACTATAGCTTGAATTTTTTGGGGGTTTGTCTTGATTCCGTGCTCCGATACAACGAAGCCAAGAAACTCTACAGAGGATTTCATAAACTCACATTTGTCCATTTGTGCCCTAAGGTTTGCGCTTTCCAAGGTTTCAAATACCAGATCCATGTTCTGAAGATGTTCGTCCTCGGTTTTTCCGTATATGACAATGTCATCAATGTAGACTAAGCATCTGATGCCTATGTGTTCCCTCAGGATGTCATCAAGGGTGCGCTGAAATATTGCGGGTGCGTTCATAAGCCCGAAAGGGAGACGGGTGAATTCGTACTTTCCGTTGTTCACGGAGAATGCAGTTTTTTCTGTATGAGATGACTTGAGAGGAATTTGGTGAAATCCACTCTTCAGATCAACCACAGTAAAATATTTATTTTGCCCTACGTTAGCCAGTATTTCATTTATTTCGGGGATCGGATATCTATCGGGAATCGTTACTGAGTTTAGTTTCCTATAATCAATAACAAGCCGATACTTCTTTTCACCCGACGCATCCATTTTCTTGGGGACTACCCATACTGGTGCATTATATGGAGATCTAGAGGGTTTAATAATTCCGTCTTTTAATAATTTCTTTATTTCCTGATCGACTATTGGTTTGAGAGCCATGGGATAGGGGTATGTTTTTGAGTAGACAGGAGTATCGTTTGTCGTTCGGATTTCGCCTTGCACAGAAGTGGTGAATGTGAGTTTTTCATTAGGTTCACCGAAGAGATTTGCATGCTTGTCAAGAACGTTGAGCAGTTTTCTCGTCTGCTCACGGTTAAGATGGTTAGTCCTCAAGTTAATATTGTTAACTGATTGAGATATGTGCTGCTTAATAGCTATCCGCAAACTGTTGTTAATTGTGAAAAAATCTTCGGCAGTGTGAATGACGGCATTCAATTCCTTCAGACTGTCATTCCCTAGAATACCGTGAAGTGATTTGAGGCTTGGGAGTAAGAAGAATTTTTGATTGGGCGCTGAAGGAACAAAAAGATTTATGATTGCATGGTGTGTAATCTTGATGTTTCCTCCTACGGAGTTTGCAAAAATGGATTAACATTTTCTATTGGATTTTTTACGATACTCGACTGGATATAATTCTTATTTGATCCAGTGTCTATGAGAAATTTTAGAATTTTTCCGCTCTTCGTTCTATACTCGAAGTAGGGAAGCGAAGAGCAATTTAGCCTAAAAAATGGATGTCTTGAAAGTCTCCTGCTGGTTCTAAAATGTCATTTGCATCTATTTCTTGTCCTTGGTTATAGGACTCGTCTCCTAGGTACTCTACAAGAGATAGATCGTATTGAGTGTCCTCGTTAAAAATGCTCTGATCGTAGTCAGTGGGGATAATTTGCTGTTCTTCATCTCCAGATGGTTGTGGAACGTATTCGACTGAATTAGTGGCAGGATTAAGGCTAAGAGTATGAAACGTGCGTTGTTGTTTATGGGGACGTTGTGCCTGAAATGAAGATGGTCTTTTGCCATCAAATCTTTGTGGAGGTCTGTTTTGGTAAATGATATTTCTAGAATGAATCGACTGGTCAACCTCCATGGGTTCAGGACGTGGCAAAGGTTTTGGTGGGAGCTGGTTCCTTTGTAGAGGGCCAATATTATTTCTTTGTAGGAATGGCTGGTAGGAAAGTCGTTGCTGATTATTGAAGTTGTTGTGGTTGTATTGTTGATTTCGTGGGGGTTGCGAAAACTCAGGATAAAAGGTACGCCTGGGGGGAAGAGTGGGTGGATTTTGATTTGTCCTTTGCCTTGGAGGTAGAGGTGGTTGATTTTGATGCATGGGTATCCGTCGCATGGTATTATTTTGATGCGATGCATGTTGGGTTCTATACTGGACATTTTCTAGCTTAAGGCAAAGATGTAGGGCTTGTGGCAGGTCAACAGGTTCCTTAATGCTAAGCAATCTGGGTAAGTCACCTCTTAGTCCCCTTATGAAAGTATCTAGGGCCTTTTCTCGGTATGCACGCACAAGCACGTTCGTTGCCTCCATTGACATATCCATACATGAAATTTTCGTTAAAATTAAGGATAGGTGGTTGTATACGGACTGATAGAACTCTTGTACCGTGTCATTGCCTTGTATGAGGCAGGTCATCTGGTACTCCAGTGTTCCCAAATCTCGCTTATCCCCATAATGCAGTGTAAGGCATCGTGCTATGCGATCCCAATTGAGGGGCGTATTATATGATTCTAGAGCCACGTCTGCCTGTCCTGTAATTTTATTACGGATAACACTTAGTATCCCGTAATATTTCGGTGTATTCTTCAGGTTGTTATAAATACGAAGGATACGCTCGACACTTTTCTTCCAAGAAGAAAACTCCCCTGGGGTCCCTGAGAATTCTCTAAGACACCTTACAACATCTGGAATTCTATCCATATCTGCCCAGTTTCCGGCCTGATCATCGTCAATCTTTTGATCAGCATCCAAGTGTGGGTCAGCTGGAGGATTAAGGAGGGAATATACTATTTGAGGGCAGTCGCGTGCCACGATGCCAGAAATTAGTTGTTCCAAGAATCTTGGATTATCCTGCGGGCCAGCGGCAGGATCTTCGTTCTGATTTGGGTCTATTGCACCAAGTCTAGCCGGTCTAACTAAATTTTCATTCCTTGCCATTTTTTGTGTGGAGTTTGTAAAGAATAGAAAAATGGATGAAAAACTGAAGGGATATGACCACTGAACAGGCTTTTGAAAATGAAAAATGGATAGAAATATTTGAACGTATAAAAAATTGCACTGGAAAAATTGAAAAAATCTACAAACAGTAGTTGATGCCTTTCAAATTTAAATATTTCACACGTACAATAACCTATTTTTTTTATAACTTTAACTTAACTTTTTTTCCTAGTTGTGAACCAAATTATTTAATATTGCGCTTGGTTTCACTGTTTCACTAAATTACTTAACCTTGCGCTTGGTTTCACTTTTTTCTTCCTTTTTTTTCCACAAAATATTCACTTCTATACTTTTATTTATTCAAAATACTTTGAATTCTTTTTGAAGATGATTTTCTTTCTTTCTTGATTTGCTTTGTAGCACGATTAATTAATTTTTCAAATTTTTCTTATTAATTCCTTCTTTCTTGTTATACTTATCACCAAGCTTTAACAACTTTAATTCTTTTACTTGCAAATTTCTAAATAAATTCAACTAAATTTCAATCAATTATATTCATTTATTTTAACACTGTTCACAATAATTTTTAAAAACAATCTTACACCACAAACGCGAAGTGGCTGCTGATCATGGTCAGCTCCTTTTTGCTTTCCGCTACTCGGGGGCCTCGTTTCTTCGCGCGATTGCACCGATACAATAAGGACCGCGCAAAACTACCTTTCGTCTATTCAGGGAACTTTCGTCGTTAATCGCGAGACACGTTAAGGACCGCGTAAAACTACTTTCGTTTTATGTCCTGATAACTTTCGGCGTTAATCGCGGGTCCCTGCTCGGGCGCCAGTTAAGAAACACGGTGCAATTTTAGTTTTAAAAAAATATATATTTTTTATCAATTCGGCACAATGTCTATCTTAAGACTAACTTACAATAGATTTAATTATTAGCATTACACCTTTCCTCACGTGGCTCTGCTGCGTGATCTATTGTCAGCGTCTAGACGAATTCCTGGATGTTGGTTTCGAGTATCGCGTTGAACCATGGGAAGAAGTTGTCGATGGTAGCAGGTGTCAGGTGGCATATGAGAACAATGTTGAATTCGTACGTGGGAATGGCTTTGTGGAATTTGCAGCTTTTCACGTTTCATGTTAACTTTCATGTTAACTTATATATATATATATATATATATATATATATATATATATATATATATATATATATATATATATATATATATATATAAATATATATATATATAGTGTGATTCATAATAAGTCTACACATGTGAATGGGCCTTAACTCCTATTTATCACCAACTTCAGGACCATATATTGACAGATTATGACAGTTTGGTCTTTTACAATTTTAACCATGGTGTCATACATATCAGCCAAACGTTCTAATTGTTAAAACTTTTTACAATAATAATGAATCGCCAGTGCAAACTTTTCGCGCTCAACGTGAAATCGAATGATTTCACGAAATGGACCCATAAATTGGCCGGCGAGATCGTGTGATTTGACTGCTTGTGACTTCTTCTTTTGGGGATTTCTGAAGGCTCGTGTTTACGCTGATGCTCCCCAGACTACTGAAGTATTAAAAAACAATATTCGAGCTAACATACGCCTAATAACGCCGGAAATGTAGGAAAATGTCATCGAAAATTACAATCATCGTTTGATAGCCTGTAAAGCAGCACGAGGTGCACATATGCCCAAAGCAATGTTTCATATTTAATTATAGGGGACCAAGTTTTCATAATAAATAAACAGTACAACTCAATCTTCGCAACAACTATGTTTTTTTTCGACAAAAACGTGTACACATGTTATGAATCACCCTTCATATATATACATACATACATACATACAAACATATATATATATATATATATATATATATATATGTATATATATATATATATAAATATATATATATATATATATATATGTATATATATATATATATATATAAATATATATATATATATATATATATATATATATATATATATATATATATATATGCACATATATAAAGATATATATATATATATATATATGTATATATATATATATATATATATATATATATATATATATGTATATATATATATATATATATATATATATATATATATATATATATATATATATATATATATATATATATATAAAAATATAGATTGTTACATGTACGAAAAATTCTGCGAGCTACTGTTGCAATTGTTTTCACAACCATTAAGAACCTCTTCCTCAACAAAGTGAATTTACTCGAAACCACGAGAACCCACCAAGCATGATCAACATCTGAAAGTTACGTCACCCCATTCATTAAGCTGCTCGAATATCGGCAGAACATTCGCCAATGTACGAGACATGGGTTCAATAGGTAGAGACACTGTATAAAGGCGAGCTGAATGAATGAACTGCGATAAAGTGGAACAGGCAGTAAAGGCGATTGATTATTTGAGTGCGAAGTGATTTTAAGTGGACAGTCGAATTACAGACTTAAAGACTAAGTGAAAATTAAAATTGTGAAATAGTAAAATAAGTGATTGTGCATTTTTCATTAATTAAATAAACTCTTTTAATTTAATTTAAAAGACATTGCGTTTTCACTTTCTCTGGTGTCAAGGAGTGGAAAAGTAAATTTTGGAAGTGAAAACGTTTAAACATTTTTAAAGTGCACAATAGTGAAAATTAACGTGGAAACTGGTGGAAAAATAGCAAAAAAAAAACATAAAAATGCCGGGAAATTTTCAATTGAAAATTTATCAATTAACCATATCGGAGCTCAAGGTACAAAGGCCATACTGATTGCACGCTTGCGTGACGCAATCGAGTCGGAAGGCGTGAATCTGGATTCGGGTGAGCTCTCAGATGCGGAAAAAGGCGCAGAAGGTGGAGAAGTAGAAACACCAAAATCAAAGGAGCCAAGAACTGCGCTAATGCAAATGTTAATGCTGATGTCACCCAATCTCACTGCGAAGCTAGATGAACAATCCATGAAGCGAAATGAACAATCAGCGAAGTTAAATGAACAATGAGCTAAGTTAAATGAACAATCAGCGAAGCTGGACCAACAAGCGATCGAAATGAAGGCAGACATCACACAGAAGCTGGAGAAACAGTCAACCGAAATAAAAGCGGAGCTCGATAGTCTGAACAAGCAAATTAAAGGCGTCGAGGAAATGGTTGACGAGGTCGAGGAAAAGGTTAGCCAGGTCGAGGAGAGAATCGACAACGAGATGGAAAACATGAAAAAAGAATTGGAAGCAGCAAAGGCAGTGGTAACCAATTCACCAGCCCGCTTACAACCGCAAAGCAAAGCTCGTTCAGAATGTGAAAGCACCAATGTTTGACGGGCAAACGGTCTGGAGCATTTACAAAACCCAGTTTGAAGCCGCCGCCAGGGCAAATCACTGGAATGAGCAGGAACGAGCAACTGCATGAATTTTTGCCCTAAGAGACCCAGCTGCCGAGCTTTTGCAGACTTTCCCCGTCGAGTTGCACTCAAACCCGGCTGCTATAATGAATGCGCTTGACATGCGTTATGGGGACGATCATCTGAAGCAGATTTATGGGGCACAGCTACGGCATCGGATGCAGAAGTCTGGTGAAACCTTACAGCTAGCCCAAGACATTGAGCGACTGGCACTTTTGGCTTACCCAGCGCACGACCCAGAACATCGAGATGACGCAGCAACAGAAGCATTCATCAGCGCCTTGGAGGATCAGGAATTGCCACAAGCCGTTCTTTTAGCTCAAAAGCAAACGGTTAAGGGTGCATTGGCTTATAGTCTGAACTTTGAGGCTGCGAAAAATGCGACTCGGACCACTGCTCGGATCCGTGAGGTAGCGGCAGACGAGTGCAGGTGTGAGCGCGTGGAAAATGAGCGAAAGCCGCATGTGAATGGTGCGCCTAGATGCTGGGATTGCGGTAAGAAGGGGCACCTGCAAAGAGACTGCAAGAAGCGAAGAAAACGGATGGTGGAGATCCAGACCGTTTCAGGAGATCCAGACCGTTTCAGGAGACAAGAATGGAAGCCCATCAATATGGAGGGGACAACTTCGTGGGGCGGATGTTGGCTAGAAGGACCGCCATCCCTAGCACCCCCATCACCGTGTCAAGGCGACATCGTGGATAAGCGGACTTATGCCTTCCGGGTCAAGTTAATGAAGAACATTACACCATAACAAGCGACACTGGTGCAACCCAATCGACTATCCGACCAGACCTAGTGAGGCCCCAACTACAAGGGCAGAGTTCAAGGAAATGCTGACGCCCTACCTCATCATTCATGTCTAGCTAACAGCCAGCATTGCCAACGGATTAAAGAAAAGGAGCCGATCGTTGATCTGCAAGTGATAACGGCCGAATTTGATGAAGGTTGGTCATCGGAGGAGATTCGAAATGCCCAGTTAGCCGATGAAGACATCGGACCATTGCTCGTATGGAAGGAGACAACTGGGCCACCTGAGTGGAAGGACGTTTCAATGCATGGCGCAACCCTGAAAAGCTATTAGGCACAATAGAACTCCCTTCAGGTGGAGGGTGGCATACTCAAGCGGAAATGGGAAACGGAGGATGGCAGCTCCTATAGGATGCAAACTATCTTTCCTAAAAGCCGAATCCACAATGTGGTTAAGGAGATGCACGAAGGATCCTCGGGAGGCCACTTTGGCGTTAAAAAGACCTTAGCGAAATTGCGGGAAAGGTTTTACTGGCTCCACGCTCGAGAAGACGTAGAGGACTGGTGCCGCAGATGCACAATTTGCGCTTCCGTCAAAGGTCCAAAGCGACGAATGAGAGGACAAATGCAAACCTACAACGTGGGTGTACCGTTTGAAAGGATTGCTGTTGACATTACTGGACCCTTTCCTGAATCCGAATGGGGGAATCGATAAACGCTGGTTGTGGCCGATTTTTTCAGCAAGTGGCGCGAAGTCTACCCCATTCCCAACCAGGAAGCAACTACCGTTGCCGAACAGCTAGTGTTAAATTGGGTCAGTAGGTACGGCGTACCTTGTGAACTACATTCGGATCAAGGACAAAACTTTGAGTCACTAGTTTTTGGCGAAATGTGCGAAATACTAGGAATACATAAAACGAGGACGACACCACTGCATCCCCAATCCGATAAAATGGTCGAACGTTTCAACGGCATCCTCAATAAACACCTCGCCAAGATGGTTGACGAGAACCAACGGGACTGGGACCGACATATCCCAACATTTTTGATGGCGGACAGAGCTGCGTACAGAGAGTCATTTTCAAAAAGACTATTCATCTGCCAGCTGATATAAAGTTCGGGACACCCCCTGAAAAACCCCAAACGATCTCGGAGTACGCAAGTGAGCGAAGACAACGGTTGAACCAGAGACATCGGAGAGTGCGAAAACACCTCGAATCGGCTACTGACCGCATGAAGATCAGGTATGATCTAAAGGCAAATTCTACTGACTCCCAGCAAGAGGACTGGGTCTGGCTATATAACCTACAACGGCGAAAGGGTAGGTCTCCAAAGTTGCAACATAATTGGGAGAGACCATACCGAGATACAAAGCGAATCAACGATGTCGTATACCGAATACAGGAATATCGTAACCCAGCAGCCAAAATGAAAGTCATCCACCTGGACCATCTTGCCCCATATTACATCCAGGGAGAATTGACTTCAACTGGCGACACATCTTTTCGGGGCGAAAAGAACTGAGGTGGGGGCAGTGTTACATGCACGAATAATTCTGCGAGCTACTGTCGCAATTGTTTTCACAACTATTAAGAACCTCTTGATCAACAAAATGAATTTACTCGAAACCAAGAAAACCCACCAAGCATGATCAACATCTGAAAGTTACGTCACCCCATTCATTAAGCTGCTCGAATATCGGCAGAACATTCGCCAATGTACGAGCAATGGGTTCAATAGGTAGAGACCCTATATAAACGCGAGCTGAATGAACGGGGGGATCATTCAGTACAGCCGCGAATGAAAACTGCGATATAGTGGAACGCGAAGTAAAGGCGATTGATTGTTTGAGTGCGAAGTGATTTTAAGTGGACACTTGAAATACAAATTTATAGACTGAGTGAAAATTAAAATTGTGAAATAGTAAACTAAGTGAGTATGCATTTTTCATTAATTAAATAAACTCTTTTAATTTAATTTAAAAGACATTGCGTTTTCACTTTCTCGGAACATTAAAATTATTGGCCGCGAACCATAACACGCGACAATATATTGTCGCGTGTTTTGGTTCGCGGCCAATAATTTAAATGTTCCGGGAAAGTGAAAACGCAATGTCTTTTAAATCAAATTAAATTAAAAGAGTTTATTTAATTATTAAAAATGCACAATAATCAGTTTAACACTGTCACTAATCTTAATTTTCACTATTGAAAAAAAAATCTTACGCTTGTCCATAAATTTCTTATCGCAATTGTCTTCTAAATCATTTCACTATTACGAAAATCACTTCCCAAACACTATCGCAGTTCTTATCGCGGTCGAATGAATGATCCACCCATTCATTCAGCTCGCCTTTATATCGGGTCTGTAGTCTTTCAACCCAGTTCTCGTACATTGGCGAATTCGCGGGAACCTTCGAGCGAGCGCAAATGAATGGAGCAGTGACTCACTTTCAGATGTTGTTCATGCTTGTTAGGTTCTCGCAGTTTCGAGTAAATTCGTTTTGTTGATGTTTCTTAATTGTTGTGAAAATAATTGCGACAGTAGCTCGCAGAATTATTTGTACATGTAACACTGCCTCCACCTCAGTTCTTTTCGCCCCGAAAAGATGTGTCGCTATTTGTAGTCAATTCTCCCTGGATGTAATATGGGGCAAGACGGTCCAGATACACGATTTTCATTTTAGCTCTCGGCTTACGATGTTCCTGTATTCGGTATACGACGTCGTTGATTCGCTTTGTAACTAAGTATGGTCCCTCCCAGTTATGTTGCAACTTCGGAGACCTACCCTTTCGTCGTTGCGGGTTATATAGCCACACCAAGTCATCTTGCTGGAAGCCAGTAGAATTAGCCTTTAGATCATATCTGGTCTTCATGCGGTCAGCAGCCGATTCGAGGTGTTTTCGCACTGTCCGATGTATCTGGTTCAACCGTTGCCTTAGATCACTTGCGTACTCCGAGATCGTTTGGGGGTTTCTCAGGGGGTGTTCCAAACTTTATGTCGGCTGGCAGACGAATAGTCTTTCCAAAAAGGACTTTGGCTGGGGCTTGGCCCGTCGATGCATGTTCGGCAGCTCTGTACGCCATCAAAAATAGTGGGATATGTCGGTCCCAGTTCCTTTGGTTCTCGTCAACCATTTTGGCCACGTGTTTATTTAGCGTGCCGTTGAACCGTTCGACCATTCCATCGGATTGGGGATGCAGTGGTGTTGTCCTCGTTTTCCGTATTCCCAGTAGTTCACACATTTCGCCAAAAACTAGTGACTCAAAGTTTCGGCCTTGATCTGAATGTAATTCGCAAGGTACGCCGTACCTACTGACCCAATGTAACACTAGCTGTTCAGCAACAGTAGTTGCTTCCTGGTTTGGAATGGGGTAGACCTCGGGCCACTTGCTGAAATAATCGGCTACATCCAGCGTGTATCGATTTCCCCATTCAGATTCAGGAAAGGGTCCTGCGATGTCAACAGCAACCCTTCAAACGGTACACCCACGTTATAGGTTTGCATTTATCCTCTCAGTCGTCGCTTTGGGCCTTTGACGGAAGCGCAAATTGTGCATCTGCGGCACCAGTCCTCTACGTCTTCTTGAGCGTGGAGCCAGTAGAATCTTTCCCGCAATTTCGCTAAGGTCTTGTTAACACCAAGGTGGCCTCCCGAGGATCCTTCATGCATTTCCCTAACCACATCGTGGATTCGGCTTTTGGGTAGTATAGTTTGCATCCTATAGGAGCTGCCATCCGCCGTTTCCCATTTCCGCTTGAGTACGCCACCCTCCACCTGAAGGGAGTTCCATTGTGCCCAGTAGCTTTTCAGGGTTGCGCCATGCATTGAAACGTCCTTCCATTCAGGTCGCCCAGTCGTCTCCTTCCATACGAGCAATGGTCCGATGTCTTCATCGGCTAACTGGGCGTTTCGAATCTCCTCCGATGCCCAACCTTCATCGAATTCCACCGTTATCAATCGCAGATCAACGAGCGGTTCCTTTTCCTCAATCCGTCGGCAATGCTTGCAGTTAGCTGGACATGGATGGCGGGATAGGGCGTCAGCATTTCCATGAACTCCGCCCTTCCGATGAACAATTTTGTAGTCGTATGACTGTAATCTTTCGATCCATCTCGCAGCTTGTCCCTCGGGGTTTTTGAAGCTAAGCAACCATCTCAGTGATGCATGGTCCGTTCGAAGAACAAACTTCTGGCCATATAGACACTTATGGAACTGCTTGGTGGCCTCTATTATAGCCAATAGCTCCTTCCTGGTCACGCAGTAGTTCCTCTCACTTTTTGAGAGAACTCGACTGTAATAAGAGAGGACTCTTTCTTCGCCATTGATCTGCTGGGAGAGTACAGCTCCAATACCGCCGTTGCTTGCATCGGTGTCAACTACCAACATTTTTCCGGGTTTCGGATACGCCAGTACGGGTGATTCACACAGCTTTTCCTTCAAGGTCTCAAAGGCTGTCTGGCATTGTTCATTCCAGACATACGGACGATTTTTTTCGGTTGGCTGATGGAGACACTTAGCTATTTTGGCAAAGTCTTTGACGAATCTTCGATAGTAGGTTGCCAGACCCAGAAAACTTCGTAGTTGGCGCTTGTTGTTTGGTGTTGGCCAGCTTTTCACGGCTGCAATTTTCTCAGGGTCTGTTTTGACCCCTTCTGCTGATACGACGTGTCCCAGGTATTTTACCTCAGCTGCAAAAAGGGTACACTTGTCGGGACTAAGTTTCAAATTTGCCAGTCGTAATCGGGAGAAAACTTCTTTTAAGTTCCGCACATGCTTTTCGAACGTTCTACCGATGACGATGATGTCATCTAGGTACACCAAGCAGGTTTTCCAGGCTAGACCACGTAGCACGTACTCCATCAAGCGTTCGAAAGTGACTGGAGCATTGCAAAGCCCAAACGGCATCACCACAAATTGCCACAATCCGGTCCCAACTGAAAATGCAGTCTTCTCTCGGTCCTTCTTGTCGATTTCTACCTGCCAATAGCCACTCTTGAGATCGAGTGTAGAAAACCATTTTGCGTCGGCTAAAGTGTCCATGATGTCATCGATGCGTGGGAGCGGGTAACTATCTTTCTTAGTGACGTCGTTGAGCTGCCTATAGTCGACACAAAAACGAGTGCTACCATCCTTTTTCTTTACTAGAACTACAGGCGCGGCCCATTGACTGACAGAAGGTTCAATAACGCCTTGTTTTTCCATGTCCGAGATCAGCGCGCTCACTTCTCCTTGTTTGGATATAGGGAGACGTCTCGGTGCTTGCCGAATCGGCTTGGCTCCCTGTGTATCTATGACGTGAGTTACCATACTCATTCGGCCTTGGTCATCCGGGCTTGTTGAGAAGATGTCACTGTACTTGGTGACCAGATCATAGGCTCGTTTGAATAGCTGCACTGGCAATTTTACCTGCTTCAATATTGCAGACGTGAATTCCCGGGTTTTGTCTGTGTCTTGCCTCCTACTCCGATGATGCTCGTGAGTAGCTTCCAAAGAGGTGATGGTGGAAACAGGCTGGCAGCTGCCGATGACTTCTCCCACTTTGATGCTCGTGGTAGAGTCTGCGGTGCTAAGGACTCTCACCGGCACTTATCCGTTCCTTAAAGATCTTACAAGGCTTCGTCCCACAATCAAACTGCGGAATGCGGACGTCTTCGTTGGCTCCATCAGATAAGATCGGTGGTCTCCAGAATCACCATCAAGCTTGGCCCATACAATGCTTTCGGAAGAATTCGGGTCATCAGTGTCAGTACATACCACTACATTCATCTTGGGAATTTGGACGCTGGGATCCTCCATCAGTACTTCGACATTCTGCCATTTCAATACCCGTTTGCCCAAATCCAACGTGATTCCATGTGGTCGCAGAAAATCCATTCCGAGAATGCAGTCATCCATAATGTTTGCGACCAGAAAATTATGTCGGAACACAAGGTCTCCCAACTGTATCTGGAGGTTGACCTCTCCATGAACAGGTGCAGTTTCTCCCGTAGCTCTCCGTAGTGAGAAATTTCTGCCCTTGTGAAGTTGTTGCTGTCTGGTCGGATAATCGATCGGGTTGCACCAGTGTCGATTGTTATGGTGCAGTAATCTCCGTCAATTTGACCCGGAAGGCATAAGTCCGCTTCTCCACGATGTAGTCTTGATACGGAGATGGTGGTGCTGGGGACGTCGATCCTCCTAGCCAATCTCTGCCCCACGAAGTTGGCTCTTACATGTTTCCCGACCCGTCTGTTTGAAGGGCTTCCATTCTGGGCTCCTGACTCGGTCTGGATTTCCTCCTAGCTGCACATCCTGGACAATAGCTCGGTTTTCTTCGCTTCTTGCAGTCTCTTTGCAAGTGCCCCTTCTCTCCGCAATTCCAGCATCTAGGCGCACCATTTACATGCGACTCTCGCTCAATTTCCACGCGCTCACACCTGCAGTCGTCTGTCACTTCCTCACGAACCCGGGCAGTAGTACGAGTCACATTTTTCGCTGCCTCAAAGTTCAGACTGTAAGCCAATGCAACCTTAACCGTTTGCTTTTGAGCTAAACGCACGGCTTGTTGCAATTCCGGGTCCTTTAGTGCGCTGATGAATACTTCTGTCGCCGCATCATCTCGATGTTCTGGGTCGTAGGCTGGATAAGCCAAAGGTGCCAGTCGCTCAATGTCTTGGGCTAGCTGCTGTAGGGTTTCACCAGACTTCTGCATTCGATGCCTTAGCTGTGGCCAATAAATCTGCTTCAGATGATCGTCTCCATAACGCATGTCGAGCGCATTCATTATAGCATTCGGGTTTGAGTGTAATTCAACGGGGATCGTCTGCAACAGCTCGGCAGCTGGGCCTCTTAGAGCAAGAATCAATGCAGTTGCTCGTTCCTGCACATTCCAGTGATTTATGCGAGCGGCTGCTTCAAACTGGGTTTTGTAAATAGTCCAGACCGTTTGCCCGTCGAATATTGGTGCTTGCACATTTCTAGATGAGCTTTGCGCTGCGGTTATAAGTGGGGCTGGTGAGGCGGTTACTACTGCCTTCGCTGCTTCCAATTCTTTTTCACTTTTTCCATCTCATGGTTGATTCTCTCATCGACCTGGCTGATCTCAAGGTTGATTCTCTCCTCAACCTGGCTGACCTTCTCCTCGACCTGGTAAACCTTTTCCTCGACGCATTTAATTTGATTGTTCAGGCTACCGAGCTCCGCTTTTATTTCGGTTGACTGTTTTTGCACTTCCTTGATTTCGATCGCTTGTTGGTCCAGCTTCACTGATTGTTCGTTTAACTTCGCTGATTGTTCATCTAGCTTCGTAGTTAAATTGGACGACTGTTGTCGCTGCTCTTGCTGCATCAACATCAACATTTGCATCAGCGCATTTTCTGGTTCCTTTGGTTTTGGTGTTTCGGCTTCGCCACCTTCTGCGCCTTTTTCTGCATCTGTAGGCTCACCCGAATCCAGATACGCACCTTCCGACTCAATCGCGTCACGCAAGCGTGCAATCAGTATGGCCTTTGTACCTTGCGTGGCCAAATTTCGCTGTTCCAACTCCTCTTTGAGCTCCGAAATGCTCAATTGATTGATTTTCAGATGTAAGTTTCCTGGCCTTTTTATAGTTTCGGCAATTTTCCCACCAGTTTTCACGTTAATTCTCACTTTTGTGCACTTCACAAATGTTTAATCGCTTTCACTTCCAAAATTTTCTTTCTTACTTCTTGACCCCACTGTCGCGTGTTTTGGTTCGCGGCCAATAATTTTAATGTTCCGGGAAAGTGAAAACGCAATGTCTTTTAAATCAAATTAAATTAAAAGAGTTTATTTAATCATTGAAAATGCACAATAATCAGTTTAACACTGTCACTAATCTTAATTTTCACTATTGAAAAAAAAATCTAACACTTGTCCATAAATTTCTTATCGCAGTTGTCTTCTAAATCACTTCACTATTACGAAAATCACTTCCCAAACACTATCGCAGTTCTTATCGCGGTCGAATGAATGATCCACCACTTCATTCAGCTCGCCTTAATATAGGGTCTGTAGTCTTTCAACCCAGTTCTCGTACATTGGCGAATTCGCGGGAACCTTCGAGCGAGCGCAAATGAATGGAGCAGTGACTCACTTTCAGATGTTGCTCATGCTTGTTAGGTTCTCGCAGTTTCGAGTAAATTCGTTTTGTTGATGTTTCTTAATTGTTGTGAAAATAATTGCGACAGTAGCTCGCAGAATTATTTGTACATGTAACAATATATATAAACATATATTAACATCTATATATATATATATATATATATATATATATATATATATATATATATATATCTATATATATATATATATATATATATATATATATATATATATATGTAAACCTATATACATACATATATATATATATATATATATATATATATATATATATATATATATATATATATATGTATATATATATATATATATATATATATATATATATATATATATATATATATATATATATATATATATATATATATATATATATATATATATATATATATATATATATAGATATATATGTATATATATATATCTATATATATATATATATATATATATATATATATATATATATGTATATATATATATATATATATATATATATATATATATATATATATATATATATATATATGATATATCAATACATAAGAATACAAATAAAATTTATTTTGAATGAAAGAAATATTCAATCGAAAAATGGCAAAAAAAGGCTCAATACTTTTTGGGTACACCAATATATTTCAGGTTTAATCAAATGTAAACGGCAATTTTTTATACAATTTCGTTTTTGCTTAAGGACTACCGTCCCCTTTTTTTTGTGGTAGGGAGGTGAACGCTATTTATGCACAGAGTGTGGGACTCTCATTCGCGACTGGACTACCCACTAAACACCTCCCCTGTCAACCTAAGAAACCAGCCTGGAACCGTTTGACACATTACTTCGGGCCAGGTCTCGTTTTGTTACGCCGTGGGGCGCCTTCAAGCTTGGGAGTCCCTTTCCTAGCGGAAGGGAAGAGGGGTAGAGGAAATGCCAGAAGAGCGATCCCCCAGCCCCAGTGCCCCCGGCTGCTGTGAGTCCCTTTTATCTTTTAGGACTGCCCGAGCATAATGTGCTACCTGGTTCCATTTGTCAACCGATTCGAGCATCACCGCAACTATATTATCCGGGGTGAGCTCTCCCGTCTCCCTGTATACTTCCCTTCGCAGCCTGACCCATTTGGTATACGCAAAAAATGTGTGACAGGTATTGTCCTCTTCTCCTGGGCAAAACCGACAATCGGGAGACCGTGACTTACCGATCTTGTGCAGGTAAGACTGAAAACACCCGTGCCCGCTCAAAAGCTGGGTCAGATAGAAGTCAGTCTCACCATGCATCCGATTTAGCCACGGTCTCACATCCGGCATGAGGCGTGCAGTCCACCTTGCCTTCGTGCAATTCACCCAAGACTGCTGCCAGTCGTTGAGCGAGCGCTGTCTCTCCTCACGGACAACTATCTCCCTCGCATCCTCGTTTCGGTGCAGGTAAATAGCGCGGCGCTCTCTAGCAAGGTTCGCGACAGGTATCACGCCTGCAATCACTCTCACCACCGAGTCGGAGACTGTTGGATACGAAGATGCAATTCTCAGTGCTCCTCTTCTCTGTACCTGCGCCAAACGTTTTCGGTATACCTCCTTGCTGAGAGCGTCGCCCCATACCTCTGCTCCATACAGTAGCACTGACCCTACAGCACTCATCAAGAGGCGTCTTCCTGATGGGCTGGGTCCCCCTGCGTTGGCCATAAGTCGACTCAGGGCCGATATTCCCGAAGCAGCCTTCTCAGCCGTTGCCCTGATTTGCTCAGAGAAACTCATCTTCTAGTCGATCAATAGCCCCAGGTACTTCACCGCTGGCTTCGATTCGATTTGTATATCTCCAATACTGATCATCTTTACTCTAGGGATTCTCTTTTTTGTCAAGATGACCACTCGAGCAGTCATCCAGTCCCTCACTCGGCGCATTAGCATACCTAGCCTAAGTTGCGCTTGTTCAACGGTGCGTCCGGCGACCAGAGCCGCAACATCATCCGCATAGCCGACCAAGCATGACTCATCTGGCATCTCAAGTCTCAGTAGCCCGTCGTAAGACACGTTCCACAGGTCCGGACCAAGGAATGATCCCTGGGCAACACCCGATGTAATTTCCATCCTTCGTTGGCCCTGTGTCGTGTCGCAGAGCAGGCTTCGGTCCTTAAGGTAGTTCCTCAAAAGCCGCATTAGATATTCTGGAACTTGAAAAGAGTTTTCTAGCGTGTCCAGAATATCCACCCATCTAGCGGAGTTGAAGGCATTCCTGACGTTGAGTGTCACCAACAGGACGATCCATCGCTTGGTGCGACTATATGCCTCTGCCTTCTGGACCACGTTCACCACCTCTGCAATCGCATCAATGGTAGAACGTCCTGCTCTAAAGCCGTACTGCCGAGGAGATAGGTCCCCAGCAGCACGAATCGCGTCAGTGAGTCTTCCCTTGATGAGTTTCTCTAGCACTTTCCCAGCCGTGTCTAGCATGCATAACGGGCGGTATGCAGACGGCGATTCGGGATTTCCCTTCCGCTTGCTGATTAGCAAGAGCTTCGCCACCTTCCATCGTACCCGGAAAACCCCGTCCCCTAGGCAAGCGTTGAATGTGCTGAGCAGCAAGTCAGGACAATGGTGATAGACGAGCCACAACACCTCAGCTGGAACACCATCTGGACCTGGCGCCTTCCTCGCTTTCAGGGAGAGGACTGCCTCCTCCAGTTCCAGCTGTGTGAAGAGTGGGCACTCTACTGCTGTTTCAGCATGGACAGCGTCAACACGCACGGGATGGGCGGTGAAGAGTCCCCGCACTATCGCGTCCATCTTTTCCGCGTCATGTATACAAGGCTTCCGTAGGGCACCAAGTTTCCCCATGACCAGCTTGTAGCCAAGGCCCCAGGGATCCTTGTTCACATTGTCCACTAGGTCTTGCTAGCAGCGAGGCTTGCTACTGTTGATCAGTTTGCGAAGGCATTTCCTGGTCGACTTATATGCTGCCACCTGGTTGCATGCCTCGTCACGATTCCGCGCCCGTTGAGCCTCTCGCCGAAGCTTGTGACACTCCCTCCGCTTTTCAGCGATTTTAGTAGACCACCAGTACACTGGGGGCTTGCCGTGCCAGGGTCTTCGACGGGGCATAGAAGCGCAGCAAGCAGTCGTGATTATGCTCATAGTAGAGTTCACCACGTCTTGAGCTGCCAGTTCTTCCGTCCCCTCCGAAGCTCCCTGCAGCGGCTCACCTGCTGTGAGAACATTGACAAACCTCTCGACGTCCATTCTTCCAATGTTCCATCCAGTTGTAGAAGGCCGAGAGCACGGACGTCGGGAGACAGCATCACTTATCTCAAGCAGAATGCACTGATGATCACTGGCTGAGTAGTCCTCTAATACTTTCCAGTTGTGTATCCTCCGTACTAAGGACTCCGAGGCGAATGTCACGTCCGGTATGGTTCCCTCACAGCCAACACGGCGGAAAGTCGGCGTGTTTCCGGAGTTTAGTACGACGAGGGTCGTCCTGGCCGCGGATCCGTCTGAGGCATGCATCATTCGATTGCTTTAGCGTTGAAGTCGCCCCCAACGAGCACTTTACCCTCTGCGTTCGAGACAGCGCCCTCCAAAGCATTAAGCTTGGCTTGGAAAGATGATATCGACTCGTTAGGCGTTAGGTACACACTAAAGAAGGTGATCCCTGAGTACCGAACCCACACGAAACCATCCCGCCGTCCACAACTCTCCGCTTGAAAGTCACTGTTCCGAACCCAGATAGCGGCAGTACCAGTTTCATCAGAGTACCATAATGCAGGACTTTTACTATGGTGTTGCTCACTTAGCAGCATGAAGTCGGCTTTCATGTCCCTCGAAAACTGCTCAAGCAGATTTTGGGCGGTTGAACTGCGGTGTAGGTTTAGCTGCAGGATGCGGGTCATCGAAGCTCTGAATTTGCCTTGGCTAGGGCTTCCTGGAACATCCCAAGACGTGTCCAAAATCAGGTCTTGGATCAGCATCCTTGCAAAGGATACAGTGTGCCTCCTTCGTACACTCTTTTCTTTTACGTCCCATTTCACCACATTTGTAACATTGGGAACTCCTTTCGGGTCCTTTGTATACTTGTGTGGTGTGACCATACCTAAGGCATTTGAAACATTGGAGAGGCGTTGCTCTTCGCCGTATCCTACAGACAACCCACCCAATTCGTACTTTGCCCTTGTTCAGGAATTGTTCGGCGTCCTTTTCGGTCAAGTCAACTATGGCCATACGTTGTCCCCTGTTGTTTTCTGGTGTCAGTCTCGCTTTGATCCTTCCCACGCTAGGGAACTCCTTTTTGATGGCCTCTTCTACCTCGGCCTGATCTGTCACGCAGTCTTTGTCTCGTATTTCGATCAATGCCATCGGCTCGGGCGGGGCTATAGTTGCGCTTTTGCCGAGGACTTTCTTTACTGGGTCACAGAATTCATCTTTATTGCCGGCCTCTGTTCCGAATTCGACCAGTATGTGGCCCGACCGCGTTGGTCGTACTACTTTAATGGTAGTATTGGTGTCTTTGGGCCTTACGTTTCCCCTGATGTCCCGCAGTACTTCCGCGTAGGATCGGCCATCTTGGGGCTTTACAAGCAGTGCCTGCTGCCGAGGTCTTCGTCGGGGCTTCTGCCTCTCCTGCTTTGCATCAGGTCCTTTTTGTAATTGGGCGTCCATACGAACTTTACTTTCTGGCTTTTTTGAAGGAGTTTCTTTGCAGCTTTCTTCGCTCCTTTTGTAAGCACTGTCTGGAACCCCTGATCCGGTGCTCCACGCCCGTCAAGTGCCTCTTCCTTCCTTCTTTTATCCCGATCTCCTTCGATTGGGCTAGACGCCATTCTTTTATTGACGTTTAATGGTGAAGCTATCAGCGTGTCGCCTTTCTTCGCCCCAAGCGCCTCTTTAGCCTTCTCTTCGACTTCGGCCCTTAACCAGCATCTCCGAGAGTGCCCTATGCGATCTAGGAGCTCCTCTAGTTCAAGGAGCCCTTCCTTTGCTGCTTTGCTGATTTTTGGGGAGTCGCATGCAGCTTATATTCTTTTCAAAACATCTCCCGCTTTTTGGAGTAGTCTTTCTTCCTCATATCGCTGGGCCGCAATTGTACCTTGCAACCATCCTTGGGAGAGGTTATCGCGTTCCGTTTCCGAGTGCAGAACTTCCGCCACATTTTCAACTTTGGCGGTGCAATCACGCGGTGTCTGGTCACTCGTTGCTTTTCGTGCCGTAATCTTCTCGTTGGCTTCTGGATTTTTCGTTGCAATGTCGGGATTTGCGACCCTTGCATCGGTCGCTTCGGTAACGATCGCAGCAGTGACAATCGAATTTTCGGTGCTTTTTATGTTATCTCCCACCGTTCGAACACCTGAAGTGCCCTGCAGAGTTTCCCGTTTCTCCTTAACAGGACGCTCGGGCGTTCGCATAATTCTTTTGCTGCGCCCGAACGCCGCAGGAATCTCAGTCTGTATTCTCCGTTTTTCGTCCATCTTCACTGTCGTTGTGTTAGTCTTCGTTTTTGTCGTTGTTAGTACCGTTCGCGATGTACTGTTTACATCGTGGCTACAACCGCCGGTGTCGTCGTCGTTATTATTCTTCGTTTCTTTTTCTGGGTACTTGTGGTCTTTTGATTTTGTTTGCTCCAGCTTTGTTGGGTCGGCCCTCGGTGCCGCTATTTCTGTTCGTGTGTGTAGTCACCTTTTCGGTCCCATGGTTATCTTTCACAGGGAGGCCATGCGAGGGTTGGCACAAGCCCTTATGGGGACAAGTGCTCAGAGCCAGACCAGCGCTAATCAGGAGTCCGTCTCAACCGAACCGTCCCCTTGGGGCAAATATATATATATATATATAATATATATATATATATATATATATATATATATATATATATATATATATATATATATATAGATATATATATATATATATATATATATATATATATATATATATATATATATATATATATATATATATATATATATATATATGTATATAAATATATATATATATATATATATATATATATATATATACTTGTATATATATATATATATATATATATATATATATATATATATATATATATATATATTTATGTATATATATATATATATATATATATATATATATATATATATATATATATATATATATATGTATTATATATATATATATATATATATATATATATATATATATATATATATATATCTATATATATATATATATATATATATACATATATATTTATATATATATATATATATATATATATATGTATACATATATATATAATATATATAATATATATACATATATATATCTATATACTACTGTGACCAAAAAGTAAGATGACATTTGAATTCAAACTGCAGGCGTCGAAGAATTTCGGCAATAATTTTTTTTTTAGGTTGGTAGTACTGTCAGTGACATCTTTGTCAAATTTACATGTCAAAATATTCATTAGTGTTTGAGATACGCGCCGTTTTGTGAGCTGCTAAAAGTGAGTTTTTCGTTTTTTGCCATGTCGAAATTTGTTTAATTTGCATTCAATTTTGTTTGCGAAATCAATTTTCTGCTGCGGATACGTTGAGGATGGTGCAGAAAGCCTTTGGTAATGAGGCTATGTCTAATGTTTCTCGCAATCTCAATTCGAACGTGTAATTAGCCTTGCCTTCAAATGGCATTTTGCTAGACGTCCATTGTACTGATGCTTTCTAAGCACAATTCTGTCTGTCTGTCTAGAGTGAAACTCCTATTTGAAAGGGATTTGGCACATTGATTGATGAGGTCTTAGCACGCAAAGATTTTAAATAATCCAAAATCAACTGCATGCATTCAAAATGGCGGCTGACAATGGTCTGAAGGCAAGCACAATTCGCTATGTTAGCAGAAACTGAAATCATGAATATTCTTCATGGAAAAGTTTTAGATGACTTATCTTGGAAGTATTTATAAACCAGACTATTTTTAAGATATTGTAAAATATTTTTAACAATACCCTAAAAAGCTATAAGATCGCGACTTTTCTGTCCGTCCATCCATTTGTTCGTGCGTCATAACAAGTTTTCTCGCAAACCACATGAGCTAGAATGAGGAAATTTTCTACGTAGGTCAAAAGTGGTGCCTCTTGAAATTTGCAGTGCAAGAAAATATTTTAGGGTATTTAATGGGGTCTCCCCATATAGGGGGATGACTTAAAATTTTGTTTGTAGCCCTCTAGCAGCCCAGTTTCTCAACAACTTCCGGTGAAACTTGAAACTCTAAGTTATTAAGGCAAGTTAATTTAATTTAATTATGCAAATCGAATGAAAAATATAAAGTCGAAAATTTACAGCTTAATATTTTTAAGCAGCCATTTTCAATAAAAATCAAAATGACGGAGAATTGAAAATATATATATTAATGGCAAGGCAAGTGCTGATTAAACTTTTATGGAAATCTTTTGATATTAACTATTTCAGTTATTTGAGCCTTTTTGTGGTAACCAGTGTGAAATATGTCAACAGCAAATGTGAGAAAGGCGAAACCTGTATTTATATGTCTACAACAATTTATTATCCGCCAATTTTCCATACGCGTGGAACTCAATTTAACTAGCAAAATATTTGCGCCTCTAGAATATCTCTAAATACGAACGTCGGTAGATTCTTTTAATGTTAATAAATACCCATGTGGTACTACAAAAATTGCAGTAAGATGTCTAGTAGTAGGCAAGCAAAAATCTTTTTCGAAATCTTACGCTATATACGAGAAATTTACCTTTCCGACTGGTGCTGCCAACGGGGATTTTTTCAGATCACAGGTGTTCAATCGCGGCGGTGGACACAAATTATTCGTTTATTTCCCGTCCCTGTGCACTTTTCGAAGAAAAAAATTTTGGTTTAAGACTGTCGAAACCTTTCATTTGGTACCCATATCGGCTATCTTTGATGACAATTTTTTTTTTCGGGGGTCAGTAGCCTCTATTGGGAGACCCCCCCTTTACTTGTGATTTTTTGGAGTGATTTTCGTTGATTTTTAAGTGAAGACAGTTGGTAGAGAAATTAAATTGACAAGTGAAAGTTAGATTCTAATTAAAACTGTGAAAGAGTTAAATGAGTTATTGTGCATTTTTAAGTAAATAAATAAACTCTTTTAATTACATTTAAAAGAAATTGCGTTTTCACTTTCCCAGAACATTAAAATGATTGGTCGCGAACCATAACACGCGACAATATTTATATATGTATATAAAGGATGGGCTAAATACAAGTTTCTTTGTAAAAATGCAATAAAATGAACAAAAATGAAATTTTTTCTTATGTTTCGGCTTTATTCGCAAGAGCAAACCTTCCTGTTAGTTCTCAAATACAATTTCATATATATGGCTGCCACAGCCATTGTTCTTTCACAATTAGGAATAAGCCACTCTTGGACAATGAGCGATTTATTACTGGATAAATATTGCTTTTCAATTCGCTATCGCAGTTTTTACTATATCGCGGTTCTAATGAATGATCCCCCATTCATTCAGCTCGCCCTTATATAGGGTCTCTACCCATTCAACCCATTTCTCGTACATTGGCGAATGTTATGCCGAGAGGTATCTGGTATATTCGAGCAGCTTAATGAATGGCCAGTGACGTAACTTTTAGATGTTGATCATGCTTGGTGGGTTCTCATGGTTTCGAGTAAATTCACTTTGTTGATCATGAGGTTCTTAATGGTTGTGAAAACAATTGCAACAATAGCTCGCAGAATTATTCGTGCATGTAAAAAAAAAAAAAAAATATATATATATATATATATATATATATATATATATATATATATATATGT
This sequence comes from Odontomyia ornata, assembly GCA_963969285.1. NCBI lineage: Eukaryota > Metazoa > Arthropoda > Insecta > Diptera > Stratiomyidae > Odontomyia > Odontomyia ornata. Next base: position 219,903,495 of record OZ017739.1, read on the forward strand.
ATATATATATATATATATATATATATATATATATATATATATATATATATATATATACATATATATATCGGTAAGTCTGAAAAGTATTGAGCATTTTTGTCAAAACTTCCCAGCCAAGCCCCGTCAGTTTAATCGGGTCACCAAAGATATGTGTAGTTATGAAGCAACTACGGACCTATTGCATCCATTTCTAACTTGACGAGCATTTTTGAAAAAATAATCATTTTTTCTAGTTAGGAGGTGAAGGCTATTTACGCTCCTAGTGTGGGGCATAAGACGTCTGTAGTATCCGCTAAGCGCCTCCCCTGTCAACATAAGAACTTTGCCGGGACAGTTTGACATATTTTGTCACGGCGCGGGGAACCCTAGAATGGGGAATCCCTCCTCCAGTGGGGAAGGAAGGAAGAGCAGGCAAAGCTGGAAAAGCAGCCCCGACATTCTCGGCTGCTGTAAGTCCTTTTAGATGAATTTATCGAGAGAAATTTTCTATTCCGGAGAGTATTATATAGGGTGCGTACGGTATTTGAGGACATGCATAAATGTGACTATAACTTCGCGAATTTTTTAAAATTTTTTTTCCTTTTCAGATAAGAAATCGCAGACTACAACATCACTCAAGAAATGAAGAGACATGCTGTCATCATGGCTATATGTGCGAACCATATATATTTAGAGATCTCTAATTTTCTTCATTGCGCCCGTATATTCGTGCATAAGATTCGCCGTGAATTGGAAGCATACAGAATCGGTTGCAAAGCGCAAAAAGCACGAACAACATTCTGACACTGTCCGATCTGTAGAATTATTAGAGGAAGTGTAAGCGATCATAGACAAGGACCCTTCAAAATCAATGAGGGTCCTTGCGAGTGAGCTTCATGTTTCTGAGCGCCTTTTTCGTAGAGTTGTCCACGAATACCTTCGTTATAAGTCTTACGTGATACGCAAAGGACAGTTTATGTCAGAACGAACACGGGAACAGAGAGTTCTCCGATCAAAACGTAATTTAAACAAAATCAAACACCCTGAGGCGCCCAAAATGATATGGTTTTTTTCCGACGAAAAAAGTTTGACCAAGATCAAAAGACCAATCGCAGAAATGACAGATGGCTATGTTCAAATCCTAGGGAGCTTCCTGTTGTTATGTACACAATATTTCCAGCCACTGTTATAGTTTTAGGTGTTATCAGCAACGAAGGACATGTTATGCCAAAACACTTTTTTACTCAAGGACTTCGAGTGAACTCTGCTGCATATATCGAGGTTTTGGAGATGGTCGTGAAACTCTGGATAGACAATGTAAGCGGAGACAGATCATACATTTTTCAACAAGACTCTGCTCCTTCACATAAAGCGATGGCGACACAAGATTGGAAGGCCGAAAGTTTCTATGACCACATAACACTGAACCTATGGCTACCTAGCTCCCCAGACCTTGATCCTTTGGATTATGACGTATGGGGCGTAGTTGAGTGTGACACCTACAAGCGTCCTCATAATATCACTTCTTCGCTGAAGACTGCTATTAATGCCGTTATGGTCAATATGAACAAGGAGCATTTGATTCGGGCATGTAATCGTTTCCGGACCCGGATCGAAGAGGTTATTGCTGCCAATGGCGATTTTATTGAATAACTTTATAGCCATATTTTAATTTAACCTTGTTAAAAAAAATCCTGAAATTTCATTAAATTTTGTTAAAAATACAAGCTAATTAATTTTACTTTCAAATTGTCCTCACATACCGTAAGCACCCTGTATATATATATATATATATATATATATATATATATATATATATATATATATATATATATATATATATATATATATATATATATATATATATATATATATATATATATATATATATATATATATATATATATATATATATATATATATATATATATATATATATATATTGGTAAGTCTAAAAAGTATTGAGCCTTTCTTGTTATTTTTCGATTGAATATTTCTATTTACAATGGATTTAATTGAAGTACATATTGTCCATTATTATCTATGACCTTTTGATATTTTTCGGGTAGAGCCATTATTCCATCTGTGCAGCAATTCTGGAGTTTATCGGCGAAAAACTTGGCCAAGTGATTTTCACAGTCTCTTTTTAAAGTGAATTCCTTTTCATTAATTAAATTTTACAGAGACCGAAGCAAACTATAGTCTGGTGGTGCAAGCTCTGGACAATACGGTGGATGCATCAAAACTGTCCCGCCCAGCTCTGTCTACTTTTACCGGGTCATCAAAGATGTGTTTGGTCTGGCATTGCCATGATGGAAGACAACGGCCTTTCGGTTGATCAATTCTGGCCGGTTTTTTGAATTGCTTGTTGCAATCTGGTTAATTGCTGATAGTACAGAACTGAATTGAGTGTTTGGCCAGGTTCTAGCACCGTATGATAAACAATTCGCTTCCAATCCCAACATACACACAGCATAACCTTATTTGGTGTCAATCCTGGCTTTGAAGTTGTTTGTGATAATGAACTTTTTTTTGACTATGATCCTTTTCAAAAGACATGCTCGTAGCTTACCCATTTTTCATCGCCCGTAATGATTTGCTTCCAAAATGACTCGATTTCGTTGCGTTTTATTAGCATTCCGCAAATAGAAATTCGGTAGATCAATTTTTTGTCTTAATTCATTCGGCACCCGAACGTCGAGCTTCTTTGCATATCCAGCCTTACGCGAATGGCCCAAAACTGTCTGGTGATAGATGTTCAGTTCCTTAGCAATGTCATGGCTGCTTATATGTCGGTCTTCTTCAATTTTTTGTAAGATTTCATCGACTTTTTCAGTGATTGGTCGACCTGAGCGAGGTACATCTTTGACATCAAAGTTTCCAGAACGAAAGCGAGCGAACCATCTCTTCACTGTGGCTTTTGATAAAGTAGCTTGACCGTAGAACCATAAATTTTAATGTTAAAAACATTTTTTACACGAATGACAAAATACTCCATATGAAAATTTTAGACTGGAATGCCACCTTTCAAACGCATGTCAGTTTGACTCAATCTGATTAGTATTGCCTGATATATGATAACGAACACAATCTAGTGACAAAAACGGCTTAATACTTTTCGGACTATCCAATATATGTATATAGAAATATATACGTATATATATACATATACATATATATATATATATATATATATATATATATATATATATATATATATATATATATATATATATATATATATATATAGATATATACATATATATATATATATATATATATATATATATATATATATATATATATATATATATATATATATATATATATATATCTATATATTTAGATATACATATATATATATATATATATATATATATATATATATATATATATCTATATATATATATCTATCTATATATTTAGATATACATATATATATATATATATATATATATATATATATATATATATTTATACACATATATATATATATATATATATATATATATATATATATATATATATATATATAAATATATATATATATATATATATATATATATATATATCTATATATATATACATATAAACATATATACAGATATATATATATATATATATATATATATATATATTTATATATATATATATATATATATATATATATATATATATATATATATACGAGTATATATATATATAAAAACATACATACAGATATATATATATATATATATATATATATATATATATATATATATATATATATACATATATATATCTCTGTATATATGTTTATATGCATATATGTATACATATATATATATATATATATATATATATATATATATATATATATATATATATATATATATATATATATATATATATATATATATAGGTATATAATTAAACAATGAGACTGATTGCATGAAAACCGTATATTAACCAATTAGTCTACAATTTTGCCATCCCCTTCAAACTACTCCCCTTGGGCAGCTACATAACGATTCAAGCGCGTTTTCCGTACTTTGTAACATTTCTGGACCGCTTCGACTTGGATGTCCGCGAGTACCCTCGTTAAGGCCGCCTGGATGTCCGTAATCGACTCAAAATCATTTTGGCGTTTAGCTTCCGGGTCGTATTGGAAAAACCAGCTCTCATCACCTATAATAACTCGATCAAGCAGCATGGAATCATTTTTCAGTTGTTCCCAACAGTTTTCTGCGACGGTCATTCGATGCTGCTTTTGCTCTTCAGAAAGGGTTTTAGAATCATCTTCGCGCACAAATTTTTCATCCCAAAATCGTCGGTTAAAATTTGGCTGACTGTTTTACGGTTCATACCCAGTTCCGAGGCCAACATTCCAACTGTTAAACGCCGATCTTCACGTATTAGGGCGCACACACGCTGCGCATTCGCGTCAGTCCACGTTTCGACTGGTCTCCCGCTACGCGCCTTGTCTTTCACACCCTTCCGTAAAGTCTTTATGCCACTGTCCTGACTTGCTGCTCAGCATATTCAATGCTTGCCTGCGGGACGGGGTTTTCCCGTACGATGGGAGGTGGCGAGGCTCATGCTGATCAGCAAGGCTGGGAAAGTGCTAGAGAAACTCATCAAGGAAATACTCACTGACGCGATTTGTGCTGCTGGGGACCTATCTCCGCGGCAGTACGGTTTTAGAGCAGGAAGTTCTACCATCGATGCAATTGGTGGTGAATGCGGTCCAAAAGGCAGAGGCATATAGTCGCACCAAGCGACGGATCGTCCTGTTGGTGACACTTGACGTCAGGAACGCCTTCAAGTCCGCTAGATGGGTGGATATTCTGGATACGCTGGAAAACCCTTTTCAAGTTCCAGAATATCTAATGCGGCTTTTAAGGGACTACCTTAAGGACCGAAGCCTGCTCTACGACACGACACAGGGCCAACAAAGGATGGAAATTATATCGGGTGTTGCCCAGGGATCTATCCTTGGTCCGGACCTGTGGAACGTATCTAACGATGAGCTACTGAGACTCGAGATGCCAGATGAGTCGCGCTTGGTCAGCTACGCGGATGATGTTGCGGCTCTAGTCGCTGGGCGCACCGTTGAACAGGCGCAACTTAAGCTATGTATGCTAATGCGCCTCGCGGGCTCAGTTTAGCACTGGAGAAAACCGAAGTGGTCATCTTGACAAAAAAGAGAATCCCTAGAGTAAGGATGATCAGTATTGGAGACAAACAAATCGATTCGAAGGCAGCGGTGAAGTACCTGGGGCTACTGATCGACTAGAGGATCAGTTTCTCTGAGCAAATCAGGGCAACGGCTGAGAAGGTTGCTTCGGGAATATCAGCTCTGAGTCGACTTATGGCCAACCTAGAAGGACCCAGCCCGTCAAGAAGACGCCTCTTGATGAGTGCTGTAGGGTCAGTGCTACTGTATGGAGCAGAGGTATGGGGCGACGCTCTCAACAGGGAGGTATACCGAAAACGATTGGCACAGGTACAGAGAAGAGGAGCGCTGAGGATCGCATCTTCGTATTTGACAGTCTCTGATTCGGCGTTGAGAGTTATTGCAAGCGTGATACCTGTCGCCCTCCTTGCTAGAGAGCACCGCGCTATTTTCCTGCGCCAAAACGAAGATGCAAGGGAGATGGTTGTCCGCGAGGAGGGACAGCGCTCGCCCAACGATTGGCAGCAGTTCTTGGGTCAGTTGCACGAACAGAAGAAGGACTGCACGCCTCATGCCGGATGTCAGGCTGTGGCTAAATCGAAGGCCAGCTTTTGAGCGGACCTGGGTGTTTTCAGTCTTACCTGCACAAGATCGGTAAGTCACGGTCCCCCGATTGTCGGTTTTGCCCAGCAGAGGAAGACAACACCTGTCATAAATTTTTACGTGTACAAAATGGGTCAGGCTGCGAAGGGACCTCTACTGGGAGACGGGAGAGCTCACCCCGGATAATAAAGTCGCGGTGATGCTCGAATCGGTTGACAAATGGAACAGGTGGCACATTATGCTCGGGCAATTCTAAAATATAAAAGGGGCTCACAGCAGCCAGAGGCGCTGGGGCTGGGGGATTGCTTCTCTGGCACTTCCTCTTCTCCTCTCCCCTTCCGCTAGGAAAGGGATCCCCCAGCTTGAAGATGCCTCACGGCGTAACATAACGAGGACTTGCCCGAAGTAATGTGTCAAACGGTTCCAGGCTGGGTTCTCAGGTCGACAGGGGAGGTGTTTAGTGGGTAGTCCAGTCGCTTCCTTGCAAGCATGGGAGTCCCACACTCTATGCATAAATAGCATCCACCTCCCTACCACTAAAAAAATCCCTTTATGCCATCGAAACACCTAGGCATGACTAAGAGCACTATCATCATGCACTTTTACAATTTTAACGTACCTTTCCGAACCTGTTTCGCCCAATCTGGCGTAAAATTTTATCGCGACGCGTTGCTCTTGATTTCGTTTCTCCATTTTCACGACGGGCACCACCATCACACGTCTACTCAACACGACACAGCAGGCAAACTAAACAAGCTAGAACGATGGTAAATATATCAATGGAAGGAGAAGGATGCCGGAGACGGGA